>JAXCEF010000095.1:0-150001 GCA_037178605.1 Colletotrichum euphorbiae
TGCTCTACAAGCAGCTTCAGGTGGTGGCCACATCGAGGTCGTAGAGCGATTGCTTTCCGCGGGAGCCAACGTCAACGCAAATCCTGCTGAAGGGGATGGGCGGACTGCTCTACAAGCAGCTTCAGGTGGTGGCCACATCGAGGTCGTAGAGCGATTGCTTTCCGCGGGAGCCAACGTCAACGCAAATCCTGCTGAAAGGGATGGGCGGACTGCAGTGTGGCGAAGGTATAGCGAAGGTGGATCCAAACTTACTTAAATAGGCTTAAAGGGGTGCTAAATACTGAGCAGGGGGGCGCTAAATACCGCTACTCATCTTCAATACCGCGCCGAGTATGCAATTACAGAGAGTTAATATGGGTATACCCTACAAGCGACTTGTAGCGCAGAGGCCTATGCTATCTAGCATAGCTTCTTTAGCCTTTTTGAGGTGAAACTCAGTGTAAGTAGGCATTCTGAATATAGTGGGATTTTCAAAAGATCTTTTTTTTGGATGTTATAGTGGGATAAACGCGTGCGGCGATAATTAGTGTGGTATCAAGAAGGGAAAAACGCGCTGAATTTGGGTATTTGGATGTGGGGGGTGTGCGGTTGTGTGGGGTGGGTTCTTATGAGGATAAACAGCCTAAGAAGCCGAAAGTAGATGATAGATACTAGATTGAAAAGCGGAAAGGGAACGTGGGTGCAGAGTAGCTTACTATCTCTTCCTAGGTTACATGTTTTGCTCCTTTGAGATTGAATTCAAGTTGTTTGCCGAAATGTAATAAATTTTACACAGTATATCTAAGGAAAGTAGTGATATCATAATCAATTTAGAAGCGTTGGTGCTTTCAGGTTCTGACTTGATTAACCAGAAGGGGAAAGGCGCAGATATGCATCCCGGGGTCATATCGGCTCATGTGATGTTCCGATCCTGGTCGAACCATAGCATTCTTCTCGTTTAATCACAACCCTTTTTCTTCCTTCCCTTTCTTATTTCCACGAAACATTCTTGCTGGGCGCCGCAAAAATCGCAGTCCAGTATGTTAATGGACGTATGTCAGTCTCAAAGGCATTGATCCTTCTGGAGAGTCTTTTAACGGATTTAACATCCAAAACATCAACGGCACTCTCCGATTCAAATATTCAATCTTGCTTCTCCGCAACGCCGACAACGAACTATTCTCAGCACGATCATCCCATTCGGCTCCAGCATCTACTGTTCACCTGAGTGAACTGGAAGATATAAAGCCTGTTCCACATTTACCCTCTTGTCCACCTGGAGTTACTATTGCTACGGAATCAATTATCAACATGGATGTCAGGTGCTGTGGCGCAGAGTGAAGGAGTCAGTTCAAAATAGGGGTATTTCTAGTTTGATATTTATCTCTAGCCCCCTCTTCCTAACTTGCGGGGGCCCTCGACTTATCTAGAGGTCACCTAGTGCCTCCCTAGCTATATAAGCTTCCCTTGAAACTCCCTTGAAACTACCTCCTACCTCCTAACCATCTGGAATACAGACTGCTTGTAATATAATCCCCCCTCTAATAGGGTCTATCCTCAAATTAATGCTAATAAACTACCTAGTAATCGCTTAGTAGTAAATGTTTTTTTCCTAGACCACAATTAATAAATATCTAGAACTTAGCGTCCCTCGTTCTAGTAGTATTAACTTTATAGGTAGCTGGATAGTTTAGAGGAGTAGCTAACTTAGTGGTTAGGTTTCTGCCTTTAACCCCAGCTGCTCTTATGTCTTCTATGTGGCTTAGAGGAGTAGCTAACTAGTGGGTGGGCTCCTGTATATAACCCCTAGCTGCTCTTATAGCCTCTTTTCTACTTAGGATAGTTAGATAACTTAGAGGAGTAGCTAACTAGTAGTTGGGTTTCTGCCCTTAACCCCAGCTGCTCTTATGTCTTCTATATAGCTCAGAGGAGTAGCTAACTAGTGGGTGGGCTCCTGTCCATAACCCCCAGCCGCTCTCATGTCTTCCGCTCTGATTTAACTTGTTCTAGAGTAGGAGAGCTTAGAGGAGTAGCTAACTAGTAGTTAGCTTCTATCCTTAACCCTAGCTGCTCTCATGGCTTCTACTTCCTCTATAGGGAGGGATAGCTTAGAGGAGTAGCTAACTAGTAGTTAGGCTCCTGTCTATAACCCCCTAGCTGCTCTTATATCTTCCGCTCTATTATTTATACTTTCCTTTTATAATTATAATAAATATAATATTTATTTGATATCGTTTTTGTAGTACTAAAATCGTCTTTTGAATTGAAGTTATTTTATATTATTAGTTTATTTTTAGTTACTTTATAGAGCTTGAAAATTAATACTCTCTTTATTAATAAATAGAATTTTTATTTATTATAGTAATTATTAAGTAGTTATCTATTAGCTACCTAGTAGTCCCCTATCTTAATAACTTTGAATAATATCCTAATCCTAAGATTATTATTCTTTTAACTACGCAAGTGCTGGATTTTTAGCGTTAAGTCGAATAGGTATAAATATCTATTAAATTTTTTAACTTATAAAACTTCCTTCCTTTTACCTCATCAGATTATAATAATACTATTACTACTACTATTATACTACTACTATTATCACTACTACTATCCTATTAGTATTACTGATAGTAGTAGTAGTATTACTATATCCAACTAAGTACCTAATAGCGGCTATAGCGCTATAGAGGCTGCTCTCCGGGGGGTCTCCTGCTATTAGTATCTCTCTGCTTAGTATAGCTAGGACCTAGAGAAAGAGGAGTTTATACTTTATACTAAGAGCGCTAGTAAGTAACCTATAGTTACCTAGTACCTCCTTCATAGTTCCACTAATATTTCCCTATAGCTATATTAAATAAATATACTTACTATACTAACTTAGGCAATAGGAAGCCCTATATCCCGGTAGGGTTTTATAAGAACTTAGTGATATTTTTACTAATAACTAATAGGCGCCTCAGAGAGTTATAGCTTTAGCTAGTAAATTAAAAGCCTTTTTTAAGGAGGCTTAAGATACTCCCAACCTTTAGGTCTAGTATAAAGATAATAAGGTATTATCTAGTATCCCTCTAGTCCTCACCTAGTTCTTAATACTCTTTAGACTAAGCTTAAGGCCGCACAGCTTACAGGTAAAAAGGCCCTCCAGGCTAAGAAGAACAATACCAATAAATTAGCTAAAAAGCATAAAGCTGAGGATAATAAACTCTCCTAGTAACTAGAGGAGCACTAGGTAGCCGCCCTAGAGGCAAATACCAGGGCAAATAAGCGTATTACTATAGGTATTAAGGCCTAGAATAAGGTCCTTGCCTAGCAGAGTGAGGAGCTAGTTTATTATTACTAGGCAGTAGAGGAACTAGTATCCTCAGGTATTTAGGTAGTTAGTTTAGGTTTTAATAATATAACTAGTTTATATAATAAGGTAATAAGTACTTAACTAATAACTCCCTAGTAATAGACCTATTAAGCTTTTTATATTTCTAATTATTTCTAGTAGTACTATAAGACCTTAGGAGAGTTTTCTAATAATAGGGAGCGTGAGCAAGAGGCTAATAATGAGGTAGAAGGTGCTAGCGCCTCGGAGTAAGAGTTCTTATATGCCCCTAGTGGGCTAGTAGTGAGCAGTGGGTTATTTTAGTAGCCTTCGGGCAGTACTTTTTGTTTTCTTGCTTTTTGTTTTGCTGTTTTAGCCTGTGGGCCCTGAATTGAAATACCCAGCTAGCGTGCCCTATTCTCTTCTCACCCTTTGGTTACCTAGTGCCTATTACTCCGCGTGTAACAATCTTTTCTCATAGTCTCGCTGCAAATCTAGTGAAATATTCCGTTGTGGCTCCCAGGAATTATCTAAATTATTATAGTCCTTCTATTTAATTAAATACTAGTGGTTGCGTCTGGGTCCCTTGTGGGTAACTATATAGTCAATAGTATAGATATTATTATTATTATTAACTGGGATATCTTGGGGGGGTATAGCGGAACTAAAAAATAGCTCTAACTGGGTTAATATAAAAATATTATAGATTTAGTAGTTATTATTAAGTTATAACTTATATGCTCTCTCTCTATTGATTACTTATTGAACTTTAAAGGGTCCTAGATATTTATCTGAGAGTTTTTGAGATAGTTATTTCTAATAGATATTTTTAGTTAATAGGAGTATGAGATCTCCTATTGAAAAAACGATAGGTGTTCTCCTTTTATTATAGAACTTACTATAAGTGTTATTATATTTATGTAGTAGATCTATAGTTATTAACCTCTAGTTGAGTAGATATCTAACCCTATTTTATGCAGCTGGAATAGAGGCTAGTCTAGGTCTTTGAGGTGTAATGTTATTTGGCCCTGTGGGCAGATACCCCATGAGTAGCTCTGCGGGTGATCTCTTGATAGCCTCGTGGTAGCTATTATTATAGACAAATTGAGCCATCAGTAGCTATTTGACCCAACTTGCGAGACATAAACGCCACTGGTCTCCATGCGTCTCCTTCTTGCTGGCTCAATATTGCGCCTATAGCGAAGTTAGAAGCGTCGGTTTTGACTTGAATTAGAAGTGTTGGGTTGAAGTATTATAGTATAAGTGCTTTAGTGAATATCTTCCTGAGCTAATACAAAGCCTCTAGCGCCTCCCTAGTAATTACTAGTTTAACTCCTTTAATAAGTTGATCTATTAAGGGGCTGCAGATCTTTAAGTAGTTCTTAATAAACCTCCTATAGAATCCTATAAATCCTAAGAATCACTGAATCTCTTGGGTAGTAGTAGGCTCTAGCTATTTAGTAATTACTTTAACTCTATCCTACTCTATAGAGATCCCTTCTAGTAATACTATAAAGCTAAGGAACTTAACTATTTATTTGTGGAAATTATATTTATTAGGGTTAGCAAAGAGGTTATTAGCTTCTAGCTAGGTAAGCACCTATCTTACTGCATCTATATAAGAGGGTATCTTAGTTAAAAATATTAAAATATTATCTAAATATATAATATAAATAATATTAATAAGGCTAGATAGAGCTTTATTAATAAATATCTAGAAGGTAGCGGGTGTATTTACTAGCCTAAATAGTATAATGTAATACTTATAGTAACTATAGCGCGTGCAAAAAGTAGTTTTCTACTTATTACTCTCTCTAATTCTCACCTAGTAGTATATATACTTAAGGTCCAGCTTAGTAAAATATTTCACTAATAATAATTAATTTAAGATTTTATTAATTAATAGTAGTAGTACTTAGTTCTTAATAGTTACCTAGTTAAGCCCCTAATAGTTAATATATAATTATAGTTTTCCCCCTTTCTTAGGGATAAATAAAATAGGCGCCCCTACTAAACTAGTTAAGAGTTAGATCTACTTCTTCTATAGGGCTATCTCAATATACTACCTTAATTCTTCTAGTTCCTTCTTAGCTAGTAGGTAAATAGGCCTAAAAGGAGGTTCTATCCCTAGTATTAGGTCTATAGGGTAGCTCTAAGTAGTTCTAAAATCAGGCGTAGTCCCTATAAGGTTAATATTAAATACTTTTTAAAACTCCTAATACTCTAGTAGGATATTAGCTTTATCTTCCCCTTCTATAAGTATTTCCTATTTATTATTAGGTAGTCTCTTAGTAAGCTATAGCACCCTAATAAGAACTACTTTTATATCCTTTCCTACTTAATATAGCGCTTATTTTATAGTAATAAGTTAGATACTCTTTTTAGTAATAGGATAGATCTAGCCTAGTACCTCCTAGTTAAGATTTAGTTTCTCTTTCTCTCCCTAGGGGATTCCTAGGATAATATTATAGCTATTACTATTAGTAACTATAAAAATATATGAAGAGGTCTACTAAACCCCTATAGTATCTACTATATAAGTTATAATCTTTTTCTCACTAAATTTAGGTAGTTTTCCTCTCTATACCCCCTTAATAGTAGGCTTATTAGTAGGCACTAGTTAGGTACTATCTAGTAATACTATCTTCTAATTTAAAATATTCTTATCTGCTGTATAGTTAATAAGTATATAGCCTATCCTCTAGCTACCTATAACCCTAACTTTTATATTTACTTTAAAGCGGCGTAGCTTATCCTTATTTTATTTAACCTTATATACTAAGTAGTAGTCTCTTAGTTAGCAGGGTTTCCTATTATGTTAGGGTTTATTATAGTTCTTATAATATAGGTATCTTAGTGTAATATACCCCTCTCTGCTATAGCTATAGTAGATTATCTTCCTCCTCTTATTGTTATTAAACCTTCTATTCTCCTAGTGCCCCTCTTAGTAGTCCCTAGTATCTAATTTGCTAGTATTATTCTAGTCTCTAACCTTTTTATTTTCCTAGTCGTCGTTAGCGTCCGGCCTATTAGTGCTGCGCTAGTCTCGCCTAGGAGTGTCTAAACTAGTAGCTTAATTATTCTAGCGATATCTAGGCGCTGAGATATTAGTATTTTCTTAGTGATATCTTAGTATGAAATTGCTAGTATTTTCTTAGCGGTATCCTTTCCTATTAGTTAACTAGTCCCTACCTAATATCTTATGGAATTAAATAGCTACTATAAGCTCTATATTCCTTACTTAGGTATTTAGCTTAAGGCGGGTTAGTAGTAAGCTACTTACTATTATAAATTATTATATCTTAGGGTCTAGTTAGGCTACTATATTAGCTACCTATATCTCCTCTAGTAACTAAAAGGGGCTCTCTACTTTAATATTCTTATAATAAGTAAGAAAACTCTAGTAGGACTATCCTAGTCTTTAATAAGCTACCTCAAGTTATATCTACATGCTAAGCGTCTAGGCCCCTTTATCTAGCACCTAGTTAGCTAACTACTTTCATATTTTAGTCTAACTAATATTTTTAGCTTTAGTTTTATAATTAATAGTAAAGGTTAATAACTATTAACCTACTATAGTTCCCTCTAGGCATCTAGTTATATATAGAACCTTCTCTATATCTCCTATAATATTAATTATAAAGAATTATCCTTTAATATTAAATATAAACATATTATAATCAGTCTAGGTACCCCCCTTATACTTTAAAGGTAGGAGGTATCTTCTAAAAAGATTAGCGCGATATTTCTTAGTTAGAGGGGTGCTAAACTCCTCCAGGTAGGTAGGGGTGGGGTTATCTAATAGGGTTAATATTTAGCCCATATTCAACCCATACAGGCGCTTCTGCTTATACTGCATCCTGAGCTTCTTCTCCGCTTCCGCAATCCATACGTCTAACTCAGTCTCACTAATATTATCCTCTAGTAGGTCACTAATATCCTTATCTTTATTACTATTATTTCTATTATTAGGGTCTTAGGGTATCTAATCTGAAGTTTAACTATTACTATTCATATTATCATCAGGGTCCTGAGGCCTGCCTCTAGGTGACCTGCGGGGTGCTATTTTTGTCGTTTTTCGTGCTTCGTTCTTTTTGCTGCTCCAACGGTCCGCGCCCCTATTATATAGGAAGAGAGATGAACGTGTCAGGTGCTGTGGCGCAGACTGAAGGAGTCAGTTCAAAATAGGGGTATTTCCAGTTCGACATTCATCTCTGGCCCCCTCTTCCTAACTTGCGGGGGCCCTCGACTTATCTAGAGGTCACCCAGTGCCTCCCTAGCTACACAAGCTTCCCTTGAAACTCCCGTGAAACTACCTCCTACCTCCCAACCATCCGGAACGCAGACCGCTCGTGACAATAGACGGCATTTACATCAAAAGGCCAGATTTACTCTGTTTGGCCGCCACCAACAATTTACAAGCGGTTCTTCTTGAGGAAGTCAGAACATGCGAGCTGCTCAAGCGGCTACCAAGAGACACTGATGGCGAAAGTCAACCCCAGCCACCTCAACAAGTCTATGCTCATCCAAGCACCGGACAGAGCCACGATTCGGAAGGAAACGGCTCGCTATCTCCCCAAAATCCGAGCAGGTCTTCAGCACTTACATTCCTTGGGCATCATTCATAATGACATCAATCCGATGAACATCATGATTGACGAACACGATAACCCAGTTATCATAGACTTTGATAGCTGTCGAGCTGTTGGTGCAACGCTGCAAGATGTAAAACGCACGTATGAATGGTACAATCAGGATGTTAGTGTTTCTAGAGAGAGCAATGATACCGACGCCCTAGACGAGATGCAGGTTTTCCTTACTGGTTCCTCGCCGGAGGAGTTTCTGTTCTCGGAACGGGCAGTCTCGGCGCTGGGAAACCATGATGACTGTTCTTTAGGGGTTTGGATGGTAGAGCTGAGTTAGTTGGCCGACGAGGTGTCTGCGGATGAAGAACCGGACACACCAAGCAGGTGAGATGAAGGGTGTTTTAATACACGGGCGACCGTGGAATCGATTGGTGAATGTTTGGCTGAAATGGAAAAGGTCGTATCCGTGATTAGGGCGGAAGAGCTCGGAGTTTGAAAATGTTTCGAGACCCATGTAAAGACCACGGGTTTATGCTAGATACGGTCGACATGGCAAATCAGTCGACAGCATCCTTGTCGGGCGTATCGCGACATCATTCGTTCACCGACCACAACAGTGGCCTAAACGATCTTTCCTTGAACGGCGTCACAAAGCTGACAATATCACTTACAAAATCCTCCAGAAAGAAACACATGATGCTTTCAGTCAAGGCAGAAGTGGGTGATTCTTCGGAACTGCTTGGAGAACGAGGACAACCAGCCGAGTCCCCTGGTGCAACGAGATTCAGCGAGGATCATGACCGGTGACGGGTCGGATCTCGGATAGAACGGCCATCAAATGAACTCCCAGATGATATAAACGAGTCATGGAATAGAACGACGTGCGGCAGGCTATATGAGAAGCTTTCTTGTGCAATCAAGATTTACTTGTGTTGTTCCGGTGGGATGGCCTCGGACTGCCTCTGGAAGAAATTGTCCACACCTTGGATAACAGCGCGATCATGCCCATCACTTCCTGCTACCACGGCCAGAATCATGTGACGGCCTCATTGGTGGAGTAGACGCAACGGGGGAAGAAGAGAGTGATTAGGTGGATACATGGAAAGTGATATCATGTAATGGCCGAGCTACTACTTATGCTCCAGCTTTGGTACCCTCCAAAAGTCAATCAGTAACACAATGCGTAGTCACAGTAAGTCCACTGCATGTTTCCTTGCACCCCTTCCGTGAAGCCGCTGCTTTCGGGGGGCCCGTCCTGCGGATGGAGATCTGAATGATCTGGAGTCGGCAGACTGGTAGCTTGTGAATTGGGAGGTCAACACTCATCCACGTTTGAGTGTGCCGCCAGGTCAGGAAATGATGGCCAAGCAGCTTTTGAAGATCTCTCATGCGTGACACTTCAATCTCGAGCACAACCCCGTACTCAACAACACTTCCTTCACATGAGCCTCGATACGGATGGGCTATATCGGGCAACCACATCAGGAAGTCTTCAGGTTGTCTTCAGGAATCTATTCGGGATATCTCGACGTGATTTTTGGGGTGGTCTATGATCATCAAAACCGACATTAACTCCAATACCAGTCAACCTTGTATCCCATTTAGTCCTCATCCCAGTTCTGCACAGCACATTAGCGTCTGGTCTCGTCAAGATGCCGACAAGCAAACTCACAGGATTGGGGCCAGGAGGCTTGGGGCCACCTGCTTGGCGAGCGACAATAATTTGGTCGACAGACAAGACGGTACGGGCCGCTTCGGTCGCCAGCTTGATGGCCCACGACTTGGAAACCAACAGGTCCAAAATACCCTCGTCGCGGGCGTCCAGGGTGCCACTGCCATCGTCATTCTACGGGCGTTAATTTGAGTCCAACGTAGTCGTGACATGTGACCTACCTCAATATCGACACCGGTGGACCAGTCATCCTTCTTGTGGTGCGCCATGTACAGTCTGCTGAGAACCTCCGTAGCATCCAGGCCAGCACTCTCTGCAATCGTTCTGGGGATGACCTCAAAGGCCTCGCCGTACTTCCTGATCGCATATTGCGACAGACCGGGGGTCTTCTCGCCAAGAGCGTTCAGTCTCTCGACGAGCTGAATCTCGGTGGCACCCGCCCCAGGCACGAGGCGGGGGTCTCTGGTAATAGCCTTGACAACATTGACACCATCGTCGACGGCACGTTCAACATCGTCCAAGTGGTTCTGGGTCGCTCCTCTTAGGACGATGGTTGCTGTTCTCGTGACCTCGTTCTCTTGTCTGAAGACGGTGACACGGTCACCGCCGATCTCGAGGGTCTCGACGACGTCAATAGAACCCATCTCGTCGGGCATGGGAGCGCCTAACCGTGCCAAGGGCGTGGCACCGACGACTCTGCAAATTCTCCGCAGTTCGAATTTGCTGAGAATCTTGATGACGAGAATGCCGTATCTGTTGAGGTAGTGCATGGCCAGCTCGCCGACGGTAGATCCGGCGATGACCACTCTGATACCGACGTCGTGGAGTTCCTTGACGGCGGCCTCGAGCTGAGACTCCTCGCCCTTGGTGAAATCCATCATCTCCTTGGCGTTGTGAAGAAGAACGGTACCCTTGGTCTCGGTCTGGGTGGTGTCGATGGGGCACGAGAAGACACCAACCTTGGCCTTCTGGGCCTTCTTGATGGTGCCATCCGGCGCCTTGGGAAACACCATACCCTTAACCACGCGACTTTGCTCCAAGCTGCCACCCATGATCTTAACCACTCTGATGTTGTCGACGTTGAAGCCGACGGGGTTCTTGGGCAGGACTGCGAGGACGGCCTCGGCGACCAGGTCGGCAAGGAAGTCCTCACTGCCGTTCTGCTTGCTAGCGACGACGGTGCGGATGGCCTTGCTGAGCTCATCCTGTGATCGGATGTCCTCCACCTTGTCAACGGAAAGCTCCTCCAGGGTGTCGAGGGCGAACTTCTGGGCGCGCTCGTAACCGGTGACGATATCCGACGTCTTGAGGCCCATGCGCAGCAGGTCCTCCGCTTTCCGCAGAAGCTCGCCGGCAAGGACGATAACCAGGTTCGTGGCATCGCCCATCTCGGACTCTTGTTGCTGACTGGCCATGACAAGAAGCTTGGCGGCCGGGTGGACGACGTCGAGTTCTCTGAGAATGGTGGCAGCGTCTGAGGTGAGGATCATCTTCTGGAGGTGGTTGATGACAATCTTGTTGCGGCCATAGGGGCCCAGAGAGGTCTGGACGGTCGAGGCGATGGCCCGGCAGGCGTCGATGTTTCGCAGGACGGCTCCATCTTCGGAATCGTAGCTGTTGCGAGGGGTCAGTCGGTGACGAGTGGGATGGCGGGGGAGCTCTCGATCGGAAGCACACTCACTTGTTATACCCCTGCTTGAACAGGCCCGCGTTGGGGGCGTTGGGGATGTTGAGAGACATGATTGACTGACGACCAGATGCGCTTTGGAAATTCGGGGTTGTGCCAGTCGTGCCGCTCGTAACAACAGTGTGGGAATGCACTTGGTGTTGACGATGTGGTTGCGGGAGCTCCTTTAGACTCAAAAAAAAAGTCTGGGTGCAGTGCGGGAGCGTCCACTGCAGCCTTGGTGGGTTGGAGTGGGAGATGACCAATAAGACGCTGTAGGCGCGCTGTTGATCCGATCCGGCGCAACTGGCCCAGCCTAAATTTCGGGGAATGTCTTCAGCGAGTCCCTGTTTTCCTAGTGTGTCTGGTCTGGATATATATATATATATATTTGATTAAAGATATGAAAATGGAGCGGATTTCGTTGGTTTGAAATAAAACTCAGGTACCTTCGCGACTTGATGGTTTTACAAGACATTTCCAAGCTCAACAGCGTCTTTCTGAGCACCACTAAGTTGCGGTTCTACAACGTTCCCCCAGAGTCGCAATGCCTCCTCCAGGCGAGCCCCATAGCGGTGTTACTTGGTGACCCCCGGTCGGTGGTCCACCCCCCCCCCCCTGCTTCAAGTTCCCGCCCAGACAGACTCCTGTTGCTGCGCTGCTGTGAGGTGAGACAGCAGCAGCCAGCCTCGCACTTACCGGCGCAGCTGGCGCTGGCATTGGCGCGATTCGCGGGTTAGCTCTGACGACAATCGCTCAGATCACGCTTTCGCGGCTGGCTCAACACCCCGTCCCTTCTCCAACCCGTCAGATTCGCTTCCCTACCAATCTTCAACTCAATCTTTCATCCCTTTGGCGCGTCCAACTCTTGCGGAAATCTTGTTACGAGTTATAAGTCCCAATGGCTCCGCAATCCGGTACGTGGCCCTCCCTTGAACCAAGCATGCAAGAGCGAGCAAGCAGGAGTGAGCAGGCAAGAGTGAGCAAGCACCACTACCACCAGCAACTGCTGCAATCAACCAACCCTCGCAAAAAGCTCCGCTTGACATCCGCTGCAAACCCCATCCCGCCGCAACTCAGTCATTCCCCCCTACCTTTCCAAGAAAAATAGCCAAAATCCCCCTTTCGCCTTCACTACACAACGAACCGTATTGCCCCAGACATTCCACGGGCGGTCGCCAGTCATCGCAATGCCGCCAAAGAAGATCATCCGAGCTAATCCTCCCGCGATCGACCTCTCAGCGATTCCGCCTTCTCTCCCTCCCTCCGTCGAAGAGGCTTACCGGAGAAAATGCATCCAGCTCAAGCAGCGCACAGGCGAGGTCGAGGAAGAGAACGACGCGACACGCGTGCGCCTCGTCCGCATCCGACGACAGATTGAGAAGCAGCGCATCGAGCGGGCCTTCCTCCTCGAGCAGCTGTCGAAGCGCACCAGCACCAACGTGGAGGATTCAGACGGCAGCCCGAGCCCGCCACCGACTGTAGGCCCTCCGCCAAGCCCACCTCGACGACAAAGCAGACTGCTGACACCATCTCAGCCGCAAGAGAAGCCTCTGCGTACGAAGCGCGGTCACCGCAAGCCCTCCGTCCTGGCCGAGATCGACTCCACCAACAAGAACAACTCGCCCAACCCGCAGAGCCAGAACGCCGGCACCATGTCACCCAACTCCGAGACCTTCTCCCCAACCCACGGTGGCGACGCGACCCTGGGGGACTCCCAGGCCTCGGCCTCGGGCCGCACCAACGGCGTCGCGAAGCCCTCGAAGCGCCCGGGCAACGCGTTCGAGATGTATTGCGCCGACAACCGCCCGGCGCTCGAGGAGAAGAAGAAGGACGACGCCGACATCAATGTCGATGAGGACCTCGCACGTGGCTGGAAGGATCTCCCAGAGGACGAGAAGGAGGAGTTCCAGACCCGTTCGGAGCAGGAGATGGCCAAGTACCAGAAGGACAAGGACGCACTTGCCAAGAGTAAAAGCGCCGAGCCCAAGGACGAAGAGCGCGAGAAGACGCCAAAGCAGCGAGCGGCCTCACAAGATGAAGACGTTGAGATGATCAACTACGACACCGAGGAGCAGCCAGAGGAGACGTCGACTGCTGACGACAAGGATGATAAAGCGGACGACTAGGCGCTTCGCTCTTTCACTTTTGGTGCTGAATATGGTTACATTCTGGGCGTTCGGATACGGCGGGTAGAGGATTCCTATGATTATTTGTACACTATGAGATAAAATAATCGACTTCAAGAACGGAGCGGCGTGTGGCTATTTTTCACTATGCCCTTTTCTTTCCTTTTTTTTTGGGCGCCGTGAAGCTCCCTTTCTACGCCGTCGACTGAACCTCTTCGTGTCCTGTGTGCCACTTACTTCAATTACCTCCCGTTGCCGAATATCCCATCCTAGTAGAGAACAAGACTTGAATCCTTGACCCGACGCCTACTGTCCAAGTTGCTAATCCGATGCATACAAATCAACCACGATGTTGATGGCGGCAACCACGATCTCCGCCGCGATTAGTACAATTACTGCCTGGGTGTTAGTAGAGGTTGCTCGCAGTCACCAAAGGGAAAACATACCAATCCATTCTAATTTCTCTCCGTGTCCGTGACTTAGCTGGTCTTTGAGCACGGCCAGCAAATCCGCAATGACGTCGAGCCGCTCCGTCAAGAGACCGACGCGTTGGTCCATCTCCAAGTAGCTACGGACCGCCTGGTACACGGGCTCCAGCTGCGGCTCGACCCAGAAGAGCTCTGGCGTATCGAGGACTGAGCCGTTGAGATGGATGTTGATCCGTAGGATGAAGAGCTCGCCGATCTGCATGTTGATCTGTGTCCGGCTAAGGGCTATCTTGCCGGTCAGGGCGATTTGTGTGGGGATGTCTTTACACGTGTCGACCGTTGAGGCTATCAACTCCTCAAAGAGGGATGTCTGCGTCTAATCAGCAATAGAATGGTCGTATGCGAGCCAGAGCCCCGTACCTTGACACTTTGTGCTAGCGCGTGGGAAATGGCTAGCTTGGTCATGTAATTCCTCTTGTCCCGCAACGTGATGAAGTCGTTGTATATCCGAGCCTGATACTCGCGCGTGTAGTAAAAGTTAAAGTGCTCCGTCTCCACGTCGTCAGGCGCCAGCTTCTCCGTCTCGAACTTTGCAATCTCCTTCAAGAACCGCTGCTCTTGGGCCAGCGTCATGCCCCATATCACCACGACTCCGTAGTCGAAGAGGAAGACCTCGGGCGTGTGAATCTGGGTGTCGAAGTCGGGGTTTGTCTCGATGATGGCGTTGTCGTTACTGACTTCGTACCCATCGGCGAAGCCAGAGTCCTGTCTGCCTTCTGAGTGCACGTCTATCAGGTTGTCTCGACTGTAGCCGTTGTCTGAGACATCACCTGTCGAATGCCGCCTCTCGTACGCCTGAACAGGGTTGGGTTGCGCGCCCACCCTGCGATCATGCCTGTTCTCGACCGTCTTGCTGTAGTCGTAGGCCGAGTAGATGCACTCGTCAATCAGCTTGAGGTTGGCCCCCCTCGTCTTGCCGCGTCCCTTGAGGAACCTCATGAGGCCTTCCATCTGATACTTGTTCGCCGTGCAGTAGGCAGTAACCCTGGGCAACGTTTCGCGGTCCGCCTTGCCCAGCCGCGCGGCGTCCCTTCGTGCCGTGGGGTCCTTGATACGCGTGTACTGCGAGTACACGTCCCTGCCGCTCTCCTCGTCCGGGCTCTCCTCGCCCAGCTCGGGGGCGGGCAGGAGCTTCAGCTTCTGCGCGTTCTTCGTGCTTCGCTGCGGCCCGATCTTGGGCACCAGCTGTGCCGGCAGGCTCGGAACGGCGCCATGGCTGTTCCTGCGGCGCAGCTTGCTGTTGATAGCGGCGATGGCAGAGCTCTGGCCGGGGCTCGTCGCGAGGCTGTTGTGGCTCGTTCGCGGGCGTGGGACATCCGGCTCTGGCTCTATCGTCTTGGAGACGGGGTTTGGGTTAAAGGTGACGGTGCGCGATGACTTTGGGCGGTTCTCTGTCGTCGGGAGGAGTGGCGTGTTCTCGGTGGTGGTGGAAGCCGAGGCCGAGCCGGCTGTTGTTGTCTGATCCATCGCCTTAAGCTTTTTTATGTTTGTTTTCTCTCTTTTTTTTTTTCTTTTTTTCCTCCTATCCGTGCCTCGTTCGGGGGTATCACAAGTAAAAAAGGAAATCGAATCGAAAAAAGCCGTGTAAGACTCGGGTGATGGAATTGCTCGTGTCCGATCGTGTTATCGCATGTCGCAAGGGTTTGCTTTGGTGACGCCTCAGCTTGAAGGTGTCCGGGGGAGGGAGGTCATTGCTTGGTGGAAGCGATGCAAAGCTGCTGGGTCCGGACGGTGCTCAATTTGCACCACGTCTGATGACGTCCTCAGTTTTCACGAATTGGGCACATCGTACCAGGGGCTGGCTACCTTGCAGCTGTGGGCTCCTGTATTTTGCGGGGAAAGCTGCTTTCGGTGCGCTAATTTACCCGACTAATGGTGCTGCTAGGTTTCTGGGTAGAGGTCCAGGGCAGCCGTGGGAACCTGGAGGCATTCTTTGATCTGTGTGCTGGTCAACACCTGCCTGTACTCTCGTGGTGAGCCTCGTTCTTCTAGTTAATTTCTGCGTCGTGTCAATTGATCAAAAGAGGCTTCGTAAAGAAGCTGTTACTTATTTGCCTTCCCGCCAATGGAGTTAGTGCTAGGCAGATTTACTTAGATCTCTAAGCGGCTGAGCAATCCCTCAATGTCCACAGCAAAACTTTCAGCCGAAAGCCGTGACGAAAATAGACCAAAAGCTCCTTTAGAAGACCTTGGGACATCGGCCAAGACGTTGCGACAGCTCGCGATCGCCGGAGCAGTTCAGATAAGACGAAACCCCTGATTTACAGTAGCTCCCTTAGCAAACACCAGCCTTTAGGTTGCAACGATCGCTGCAAGAGCCATTTAAGGTAAGACATTGTCCAGCCATGCACGACCCTTCTAAGAGGGTCGGTCCCAGGAACGCGGATGACAGCGTCGATCGCTGCCATGCACAAGACATCGGAAAGAAGCTGTTCAACATGTGTTGTCGCTAGTGTATTCTTTAACATCATTGTTTCTCTCCACTGTCAATACCACAGCTGGTGTTGGCCAAATGAGGATAGTATTCTCAATCCAATGGTAACCATCGTGGACTAAGCAAATTCTATTGTGTCTTATAACTCAAGCTACCTGCTTAGCCGCCCAAACGCCGAAGCATGCAAGAGGATCGAGCCGTCACAACGCTGGAAGAACTTACCCTTCCGCCTGCCTCGGTCCAAGGAAAAAGGCTCTTCTCGCTCTGTGCGCATCGAATGCGAGTTCCGAAGTAACAACCCGAAAATCGAGTCAGCCTGTTACTTCTACACACCATTGCACGAATCACCGTCCAAAGATAGTTAGACCTTGCGCATGTCATTACAATTGACTACATAAACCGCGTTGCAGTCCAGGCACGAAGCTTTGCCACAGTATATCCTATCAGAGAGCTCGGGTGAATTTGCCATCACCCGAGGATTTTGGTCTCAAACTTGAAGCCGGCATCATGCAAACGATCAATATACGGTTGCCCCAAACACGCCGCCGTAAAGATGCCGCCCGGCAAGTCAACATCGTCCTCGAGTAACGTTGACGCAGCCTGTGCCAGCAATACACCAGTCACTATCCAAGTCAGAAGCCGATCTCGAAGCGGATTCTCGTCGATACTCACAGTAGTACATGCTGCCGGTATACCAAGCACGGCAAAACGCCTGAGGCTGTCCAGTCTTCGTCCCTTTATCAGCAACTGCGATCCCGCGGTATTCAATCTCGTCCTTCTTGGCCAGCTCCTTGTCAGGGCCATGACCAGGTTTGTAGACAAACCGTCTAGCCAACTTCCTAAAGGGCGCCACTGTTGCGAGAAGAAGGCCGAAGAATCCCAGCGCCCAGTGAATAGCGATACCGCGGAGGTACCCCTTCGCATTCATGTATCCATGGAACGAGAAGTTGGGGCCATAGAATTGCTTCTCCCGCGAGGGTAGAGACGCCATGAGACCCCAAGATCTCTGGACGATGGGCGTGTCCGTCATTCCGGCAACCGAAGTAGTCATCAATCCCAAGTTCGGGACATTATGCACTCCCACCAATTTGGTCAGAAAGGATGTCTGCGACTGAACCTTGTTGCGGTTTGGAACAGGGGAGAGAGCATATGGCTTGTGCAGCGCTCTCACTTCCGCGATGGAGAATGACTCAAACAAGCCGAGAACCGTCGCCAGGGTACCGCCAGATGGAGCTGAACTATATCGAAAGATTCCGGCGTTAGAGCAACGTTGAGTCAATGTTTCAGGGCACCGAGGGTAACTTACTCCAGCTGGTGAATGGAAACCGTCACCGCCCCTGTCTTGGCCAATAACTTTTCGCGGATGATTTTTGTGAGAGACCAGGTGACGAGGTCTGGCGGCGCCGACTCAATTCCGATCTGGGGAAACATCATCGCTCCCGTCTCTTGGGCGGCGTCCTCGTATTTGTTAATCATCGTACCGGTCCACGGCGTTTCGCCCGTGACGTCCATATAATGTGTGCCATTCTCAGCGCACGCGCGGAAAGCGTATTCGCCATATTGCGCGTAGGGTCCGACGGTGGTGATGAGGATATACGTTTTCTTTACGAGGCGCTCGAGGTCCTCGTCGTTGAGGCTGCAAATTTCAATTTCTACGATGACGGTCAGCTGTCTCTGCATGCTTTCGAGATGGACTAACAGAGGTCTGCCAAGACCGCATGAAGCCGCATAGAGGATGCAACCCCTCAGCTTCACACATTGCCGCTTCGAATGCCACGCAATGCCACGCAATGCCACGCAATGCCACGCCGAATTGCCCAATTCTCATTTTTCCGGTGCTCGTTGTGATGAACACCCAAGAAATGAGGGGACAGTAACGTCCAACCCGCTGAGCTTGGGCAGAATCAGACACTCGTCTGATGTGGATGAGAACTCAAATCGTGTCGCTTACCAGGCTGCATTCTATCAGGATTCAGCCTTTTGCACTCTGCAACCACGTCCCGAAGCTTAGACTCCGATCGACCTGCAACCGCCCATTTCAAATTGGATGGCAGATGCGTTGTGATGTGCTCTGTAACAAAGGCCCCAGTGTATCCTAGTGGTGAAAATCAGCGCTCGCTCTCGGTATCATGTAGACTACATCATCACCACAAACAACTCGTCGACTTGCACGTACCCGTTGCGCCGAAGACGACCAAGTCGTACTGGCGACCGTGCTGCTTGACCGGCATCGTGGAAAATATCCGAACGAATTTTTGTTCTATGATCAGTCGACACACAGAAAGGATGATGGAGAAGAGGGGGGGAAAAGAGTTCTAGCAGCTCAAGGTGGTTTAAAGTCTCAGACATCTCGGAAAAAGGCATGCGCGGCGGACGGCCATCTTTACATATCCCGGCACGCCACCGAAAAGTGGCACCCCGCGTATCCCTTTAGACGTTCCGGCCCCTTTCCAGCACGCACGATGATCCCTCACCGTGGCCGTTTCGCGGTCCATTGGTGACACAACTCACTTCTGCTGCGGCCGTTGTGAGTGCAAACCTTCTTGTGTAGCAAACGGCGATATAGACTCGTAAAGGCATCTGGCCCGCTCTTCCTCGGCACCTTAGCGCCTTCGCGACAGTCGGGTCCAGCCGGACGCTGTGCTTTCCAAATGCGGCTTGGGAGGGCCGAGGTGTGACGCCGGTGTGATTGAAAGCTCCGTTTTGAAGAACAGGCCGGTGCGACCTCGCAGCAGCAGCAATGGCTGGGCACACCGCTCGGGCAGCGGGCAGCAGCAGCAGCAGTAATACTGCCGGACGACAGCCGGTGGTCAGGTGAGATAGCACGTGCACTCGCTAAAGAGCTTGACATCACCGAACGGCAAGTGCAGTAGAAGGGCAGAGACACCTGCCGAAGTTTTGCCTTTCCCCAGTGGTCCGTGCTCACAACCACGCGCACACAGAACTCCAGCCCTGAAATTCAAACCATCTCACAAAACTTTTTAGACCAAGCCGCCCTGGGAGGATCCAAATCTCGCATCGTCGCACTTCAAGTCAACGAACCCGTTCCCCCAACACATCGACAAAATGGCCAAGCGCACGAAGGTTCGTACTGCTCTACACATAACTCCAGGAGAAATGGCTTCGTCGAATTCCCGTCATGCTTCGAACATCCTTACCCCGCGTCGACGAGACACGATTCGCTCCATGGGCGACAGAGGCAAGTGAAGCATCGAGGGTCGGAGACAGGGAATGGGGACAGTCTTGAGCTTTCACAGCAGCACGACCTTCGAACCACGAATTCAGATCGAGAGAGTCCCGTCCGATAACCGCCCGCCGACTTCGACAAGAGCACTTGGGCAGACGCCAGCTCACAGATGACCTCGACATGGACGAAACTCAAGAGCCTTTCAAACACTGCGTCGATTCGGGTGTTGAAGCCTAGGCAACTATCAGAACGTCATTCTCTGGTCTGCAATCCGTTGGCCGTATGCTCTGTACTGAACGCGACGACTGCTCACCCAAAGCATGACGACCTATCGACGAAGCCATTGTCCACTAGTCCTTTTCGCAAATCATACAGATGTCTAACAACCCTACAGAAGGTCGGAGTTACCGGCAAGTACGGTACCCGTTACGGTGCTTCCCTGCGTAAGCAGGTCAAGAAGATGGAAATCTCCCAGCACGCCAAGTACACCTGCACGTTCTGCGGAAAGCCCACCGTCAAGCGCCACTCCACTGGCATCTGGAACTGCAAGGGCTGTGGCAAGACCGTCGCCGGCGGTGCCTACACTGTTGCGTAAGTCAAAGTCTCAATCCGCGCAAGACGTGAACGAAATACTGATCCAATACAGCACCCCTGCCGCTGCCGCCATGCGCTCAACTCTCCGTCGTCTGAGGGAAATTGCCGAGGTGTAAGGATGTAACGAAGGATGGTGGACGGCTTCTGCTTTGCATTTTCGGGCGGTGTATGGGAAAACCGGATATTCATGTCTACCCTGACGACGGACCACAACGGAACGGGTCTTCGGTCAGCTGCCAGAGGGACCATTTGGTCAGCAATGAAAAGAACTTGACGTACAACAGCGTCCCCTCCCCATCGCTACGTTCTGATGAGTCTTCCTGCTCGCAAGGCAAGTCGTTCTGTGAAGTGACGTACAGCCTGGATGGGTCATTCGGAAATAGAGTGGAGTTCGATGTGGGCAGAGTCATCGATCCCTTCAACCAACCGCGTGGTCAAGACGTTCTACGCTAGGGCGATCTGCACTGTTAGTCACCAGGAGGCATCCACGAGGCTACACGCGTTGGTAGACGTCGACAGGTTCATACCCAGCCAAGACTTGTCAGGATATAGCCCTCTGGGTGCCTACATTGGAGTGCATTTAAGGCGAAACGTGCCACCACGGTTCTCAGACTACCTAGGCTATCAATGACTATTCACCCACTACGTGACATCTCACCTACAGAGTATTTTCGAAACCAACGAATACGTGCACATAGGAGGACGCTGCCACGTTAAAATGGGACTTCGAGTCGTGCAGGTGCCCTGGACTTACAAGGCGCGGATGCAGCTGGGCAGAGTTAGGCGGCCAATGAGACGCCTGAATACCGCGATGGAAAAGAGGACTGGACACCAAGAGATGGCGGGTTTGTACCTTGGAAGTCGGTGCAAGTCGGTGTGTTCTGGTATTCACCTCGATCCTGTTTTTCCTCATGGCGCGGCATTTGAGAGACACAAGGTACACATAATCAAAGCCGAGGACGAGGACGAGGACCAAGACCCCGATCTTCGTAACTTGAGATGAGGCACGCAAAGTAGGCGATATTGGGGGCTGCCGTTCCATGGCGGAATGGGCCGTAAAGGACGATCGAGACACACATGGGTATAAAACGCTGCATCCGCATCAATATTGCCGTCCCTTTTGAACCTCGCTACGGTGAGCCGCAATTTGCAAGGCAAGGGAAGCGGCATTTTAACGTCTTTTTGCTGCCGGTACGAGCGGTCGGCGAGGGTATCAAAGTCAAGTCGACGTTCGCTCGGGCGCACCAAGGAACAGACGGACTCTGGCTTGGGGTCGCAACCTGACGCAGGCCAGAACCACCAGCCAATCTCGTGGGTCTCGGCGACGAGCCGAGGGGCGTGAAGGTCTCACGTGTACCTTGCGTACAGCAGCAGCATATCCGCGTCTACCTTGGCTTTATTCACGGTGAGTATGCCTGTGGCTTGCCCTTCCCCGAAGTCCCGACTCCCCGTGATGAGAAGATCCCATTCTTGAAAGCGGAGACGGTACTTTCAGTCGACCTGACCCATTCCAGCGCCGAAATACATATCCGAACCTTTTATTCACACCCTGCGCCCCGGCTATTCCCCTTCAGCCATCTTCGTTCCGCCCTCGATTCGACCACGTTCCCTTCTCCCAACTGTTACACAAACCCGTTCTCATCCTTCCATTCGTTCCCCCCTATCATCCGGGTTGCCGTTGCCGACTTTGCGTGCCACCCCGGAATACCACCTCTCACCTCCCGTCCTTACGTGAAGGCACCGCCTGAGCTGTGGATTGCACCTGGGTGTCGGACGTAAACGCCTCACGCTCACATCCCGATCTCACTTTCCGTTCGCCTCAACGTCGGAGTCTAGACGCAACGGAGACTAAAACATAACGACCTACCAGTCCATCACCTCACGGCGTGCCTACCTCAGTTAGGTGTCTCACGCTCAGCTGGTTTTAAGGTACCTGACCAACTGACGTCGCACGAGCCAACTACTTCGAGGTATTTGACTCGCCCACTTGCCTTACCACAATCACCAACCGCCGCTTTATCCCCCCCCTCCATCCCAACCACCTACCTTTAGGAGCAAGGCCAGCAAACGCGATACGACGCAACACACAACCGTCAGGCCCGTCCTCTGGGGTTCCAGTGTCTGCCGCCAAGTCCAGGTACGTATCAACTCTCTTTTTGCTTCGTGCTTCCTCAGTTGCCCGATTGGAGGGGTTGCCGAGGAGTGGTGCCCACCATTCACTCATGACTTGCGTTACTGAAGTACCGCGTATCCTGGATCGCCCTAAGGTGCGCGGTGAAGGTGAGGCGAGGTGCTCTCAGAGATAGCTGTCCGTTGCCGTTGCCGCCGCTGCTGCTGTTGCTGTTGCTGCATCGATCCGTGGATCCTTGGAGGTTTGTGCTTTGCAGCGGCCCTAGTGGGCTAGTGTCTCCGATGAGAAGACGTCTGTCCAGTGCCAGTCCGGCGTGTGCCAGGCACTGAGCTGCTGGCTGGTGATATTGCCGGGTGGCCTACCTTCCATTGCCTTTTAGCAAGTCCAGTCCCTGTCCAGCCCGCTGGGTCACGGTCTTTGGGCCTGCCCTGCGGTCTGCGGTCTGCGTTTGCGGTCTTGTCTGCGATATGTGGCGCACAGTCGCATAGGTGGAGCCGGCCGTTGATTGGTCCCGCTTCAGACCAGCTGCAGGTCTGCGCCAAGCTCGCAAAAAGCCGCTTGAGGGCTATGGTCCCTCCAAACTTTCCCTCCTACAATTCCCCAGTTGAAACCTGGAAGTTCGCTCTCCAGCGACAGCGGTAGTCTGACACTCGTCGACCAGCTGGCACCACCACTTCTCTTGCCTCGCTTATCCGGCCTCCCAAAAAGGCGGAAGTGCGAATTCCCTCTCCTCTCACACTGGCTCTTGCCTGCTTCCAATTCTTCTCTCCCCCCTCCCCCCCCTTCCTTTCGGCCCTTGCAGTTCCAGCGGCGAAACAAACCCGAATCGGCTGACAGTTCCTATACCGCCAGAAACGCTACACACCAAAAACAACCCTGCTCCTGTCAGTCTGCTGTTTGTCTGTCTGCCTGCCTGAACCCACCACCTTCCACCTTTCCCCCTTCTCTTCAGCAACAACCTACCTTCCCAGTACAGCGCGTGCACTCAGCACTACCTGTCTATCGCCTCAGCACAAGCAACTACGCTGCTGCACCCTCTCGACTCGACACTTTTGCCGCCCACTGCACTCAGCCCACGTCCGACAACAAGGCAAACAAACACTGTAAATACCTTGCAGGAAAGCGACAAATACTCACAAAGTGAACTCTGGTGCACTTTCAAAAGCCGCGTATTGGCCTCTCTCTCCTGCGAATTTTATGAATTCACCAACTTTGAAGCGATACTACCACAGTTGCCACAATGACTGAGCCGGATCAGTGCATCATATGCCTGGAGTCGCTGCAGCCCCCCTCGTCTCACCCAGACGATGCAAACAGAGCGGGACCTACAGCAGGATCAACAACAAAACAACAGCAAGTCTACCAACGCATCGACTCCGACATCGAAATTCTCCAGGACGAGAACAATTATATCGCTACTCTCGTCGGCTGTAACCATGTAGTCCACGATCGATGCATCAGGAGTTGGGCCAAAAACTCCAACACCTGTCCCATTTGCCGCACACCTTTCAATGAGGTCAGTCTATCGTCTGAGCTCAACGGTACGTATCGCCCAAACCATCCCACCAGTTGCACTGCGAAAACAACAACAGCAACAGCTAACTGTGCAATATACAGGCCCAGCCGTCGATTCCTACGCAGTCCAGGACAAAAAGCAAGAGCAGGAATTCGATATTCATCGGTGGCTCGAGGAGAACCCCGAAGACGCGGAATCGGAGCCTAGCGTGGTATGCCCCGTCTGCGAGTCTTCGGATCACGAAGACGTACTGCTCCTCTGCGACGGCTGCAACGCTGCCTACCACACCCACTGCATCGGCCTGCCTGAGGTCCCCGAGACAGAATACTGGTTCTGCTTTGAGTGTGCCGACAACAACGGTGGCCGACCTCGTCCTGCCGAGATCTCGTCTGGCTCTGTTCAGGAAGCGCAGGCAATTTCACAGGCAATCGCGCAGGCTGCACGACCCTCCAACAGACGGAACGTGTATGCCCGACGAGGCTTCTTACGTACTCAGCTTCAGGCCAGGAACGCCAGGCGTGAGGCTAGGTCCCTCGAGTGGCAGGGCGCTTGGGATCGCATCGCCAGCCGCATCTTCGACGCCACCCAGATCGATCTCGACAACCACGAAGAAGACGACGCCTTCCAAGGCTTCCGCCGGGCTCAAGCGCAGCATCGTGACTGGGAGCAGCGTATGAACATCGCTAGCAGCATGGGCGCAAGAGACGTTTTTGCCCGGAATATTGGGCCTGCAGTTGGCCATCGTTTGGGAGCAGCGCCTGCTGAGCCAGTCCAGCCAGCTCCTCCGGCTCCGGAGACGCGAGAGGAGCAACGCGCTTGGGGTGCACTTGAGCGGGCTCGTGAGACCGAGGCCACCCCCAACACCCGGAAGCGAAAGTCGAGATCCGTTACGGCTTCCCCGCAGGAGCCCGCACAAGAACCTGAGCGCAGACTGAAGCGCCCTCGCACTCGTCGGTTGCCTCTGCAGGGGGAAGCGACTGCCTCTGGCTCCGGCTCCGCGCCCACCTCTGCATCGGCATCTGGATCGTCAGCTTCGGCCTCAGCGTCAGCTTTTTCGGCGTCCACCCCCGCACCCGCGCCTGCTTCATCTCCTATCGCAATCCTGGCTTCGAGGCCTGTTACCCACGGCGCGACCAATGCTGCTGCTCACCGACCTCAGTCACCCATCAACACGGAGCCCGGCCCGTCTTTTCTGTCTTCGCTACTCAAGGAGGTCGAGATGAGCACCCCGTCCGAGGACGAGACGGCGCGGAATTATTTCGGCACTCGTTCTGGTGTTGACCCCTCATCCCCCGTCACATCCCCCTCGGCCTCTTCGCGAAACTCTCCCCGGGCGCTTTCACTCACACCGCCACCCCACCCTAGGCCTAGTTCACCTACGCTGTCTCTGAGCTCTTACGTGGAGCCACGATTTCCCAAGGCCAACTACTCGCCGACTCGACCTTCTGGCGATAGCAGCGACTCGGATAGTCGTTCGAACGGCGCCGAGATTCGCCAACCCCGACCTCAGAGGCCCATGCGCCACCGAGCCAACCTCCCCCGATCGCAAGACTCATCCCCCACGCGACCCGCAATCACACTCGAGACCAAGGAAAGAATCAGCAGTATCGTCCGGGCTGCACTGAATCCGCATTACCGCAAAAAGGAGCTCACGCCTGAGCAGTACGCCAACATCAACCGGGACGTTTCCCGAAAGCTGTACGAGGGTCTGCGCGACCCCCTCGTTCTCGACGAGGATGCCAGGAAGGCGTGGGAGAAAAAGGCCGCCAAGGAGGTGGCCCGTGCGGTGGAGGACTTGAAGGCTTAATCGAAGTCACGAACGGAAAGGGCATCAGGCGTTCATGGTGTTTGGCAGCGAACCACGCGGTTTGATACCCGACACTTCATCTGAAAGTGGCTTTGAATTTTCTCGGCGTGGGACCGATTGCTTGTTTTTTTTTTCTCAGTAGGGCGGATCTGGATTGTCTGGCATGACTCGAATGTCAATGTCGAGGCACTCGTACTGGAACATTTTCTCTGGTCAAGCTGCGGAAGCTTCCTGTACTGTAGTAGATAGACGACGACATGACGAATGGACATAACGAACTTGCTATACGAAAAGTCTTAAGTCAGTGCCGCACGTTGCTACCATCTAATCTTGTTTGGCACGGTTAGCACCTTGTGATACTTGAGCAACAGGGCACAAAAGCTAAGCAAGACCGTCATTCCCCCCGCGAAAAAATGATGACTGGAAAAAAAAAAAAAAAAAAGGGAAGGCGCGTAATATGAGGCGTGACTTGTTGAGCGGAGGAATACGTCAGTAAATCCTCACTCCAGGATCCATCTCGGACCAGTAGGCCCTCAGCAACCGGCGGTGCGGGGGAGCTGAAATGTTTGCAGTATCTATCTAACAGTGAATCCCAGTAGGAAAGATGCAGGCGCTGCTAGCGAAAAAGACTGCTTTTTACTCTGGGCACTCTAAAAATGATCAGGACGTTCTGGAGGCGGAACAGGTCTTGACGATAAGGAAATGGTGCCGTATTGACGAAGAAGGAGAAAAGGAGAGAAAGCCGGCAGGCTGTCGGAAAAGATAATAAAGGCTCTGCGGCGGAGGTCCACTGCTCACGTAACCAGAAAGCCCTGCCTCGCTGCTGGTCTGTGCGACTTGACAGTGCCCGTGTCGGCAGCTCAAGGTTGTCCTTAGATACCAGTCAGTCGCGGTACGTACCGTGGCCGAGCTTGCAGCAAAAAAGTTCAATCCCAACTGGAGATCTTCGACTGAGGCGTTGATGAGGTGACCCGGTATACCCAGACATCCAGCATGGCGGCCTCAAGCAGAGGCGCATTCGCCGTTCTAGGGCTCTTACGAAGTACGTTCTCGCAATCCCGAAATTGCATCAGAGACCCAATCGAGCTAATCCGAACCCGCAACAGCTTCCCCCAGACTCTGCCGACAATGCGCTAGAGTACAGATCAGAGCTCCCTCGCGAGCATACTCGGGCGCCGCCGCCGGGGCCTTGACAACCGCTCCCCCTCCACCGCCGCCGACGACTCCGACCATTCCTCCCGAGCCCAAGGTCGCAACGCCGAGCGGGCCCGGCTACCGCATCAAGTCGGGCGTGATCGTCACCCGTCCCCCGCTCCTCACGCGACCCCTAACGGACTTTGAGCAGGCCTACTTCTTCTACCAGAAGCGCCTCAACGAGCGGCTCACGCTACCCTTCATCACGTCGGTCTACTTCAAGCCCGACACGCCGGCGCTGATCGACTGGAATATGAAGGTCAACGACCGCCAGGGCACCGTGGCCAAGGAGCTGGGCGTTTACAACGGCAAGGCGTCCCGGGCGTGGGACGACGAGCTGATCGTGGGCGACAGGCTGAGCAAGCACGACGCGGCGGTGGACCTGCTGCTCAAGGACGCCGTGATGCGCGTGAGCGACGACGCCGAGATCATCCCCGAGGAGGACCGGGCGCCGCCCGAGAAGCTGCAGCCGCGCGTCTCCGAGGCGGACATCAAGGGGGACAAGACGAGGTTGGATCGGGCCATGGACCGCACGCTGTACCTCGTCGTGAAGAAGGGCGGCGAGTGGGAGTTCCCCGCGGCAGGACTCAGTACGGAGGAGAACCTTCACGAGGTGAGACCGCTTTTCTCTCTCTCTCTCTCTCAAGACCCCGTCCCCGGGTGATAATGGGTTTGGAGACTAACGAAGATGAACAACAGGCCGCCCAGCGCATCCTCACGCAGTCCGCCGGCGTCAACATGAACACGTGGATGGTGAGCAGAGCGCCGGTCGCGCACCACGTCGTCAAGCCCGTTGTCAAGGAGGACGGCAGCGTGGAGCGCAGGGGCGCGAAGACGTTCTTCCTCAAGTGGCGCATCATGGCGGGCCAGGCGGACCTGGCGAACAACGCGCACGGGTACAGGGAGTTCCAGTGGCTCACGAGGGAGGAGTTGAAGGAGGCACTGCCGGATGAGTATTACCACAGCATCCACAACATGTTGGCTGGCAGGTAAACCAAAAAAAAAACAAAAAAACCCCAAGACGAAATGTGAGCGGCGGAAAGCCCCCCGCTGGTGTTTGGCCTGGATGGAAAGTGTAACGCTGCTGTATCATAGATGAAAATGTACAATTGAATCTTCACTGGACTATGACCAGTCGGGGACATGTGCGTCTTGCTCTGGGAGCGCTCCGTCGGTCACTTGATGAGGTGTGTGATTGGAGTTGTTTGGCGTGATTCAGCTGCGAGGCCTAGAGACGGGTCTGGGTCTGATGTTAGTCAAAATGGTCCGCATGTTCTGGTCAGCTTTGCTCTCGTCGTCTGAACGCCTGCTTTCCTTCTGAAACGAGGACATATAAGGGAAAGGAGCATACGATGCCGTTTGGCTACCCGTGAAGGATTCTGGTTCCCCTGGAGTGATACGGCGCCAATCTTTCGTGGGCGTACCAACCTGCAATGAACGCATCTGATTATTATCATAGGCATCTGCTCTCTGGACTCTCGTTTCCCTTCAATCAGATTCTTTTCTTATTAGAACGAATGGAGAATTGCCCTGACATACCTGACAGCGAAAGGAGGTTCATGAAGACTAGCGTCTTAAGAACGATCCAAATACCCCTTATCTCACTGCCCGTCCGCTTTGGACTTGATTGAAACTCTATACCTTTTCATATCTCACCGCTGTTGCAATACGTACACCTCCTGGCTGACAAAAGTTTCGTCGATATCGAACAGGTCGTGGATGCCTAGACAACGTCTGCAAACTTAGGCGACTTGTAGTCCGTCCTATCCTGACCGTCATTCAAACCTTCAGAATTCTGAGTACAGCAGAAATTCCCAGCTGCAACTAAGCCACCGCTGCCTTCAGCCTCAAGCGAAACAAATAATCCATGGATACCTACCTCACCTCACCTCACCTCAACTACTGCCCCACTCGTCCCTTCCTGCTGCTTCGCCAGCCAGCCACCCCTTTTATACCAAACTTCTGCTTCTGCTTCCATCAACAATCCGTGACGCAACGGGGCTACTAGGCGCTTCTGCGAGTTTCTCCCCGAACGTCCCGTTCCACGGGTGCGTGGGTTCGAGTCCCACCGCCGTTGGCAAAATCCTAGCATCGTTACACCTGAGGCTGGTAAGAGCCTCCTAGGATTTTCGTAGATTTCTTGGACCGAACTTTTTGATCTTTTTTTTCTTCTTTATATGGAGATTCTGTTCTCTCTATGTCATTTTATGTGTATTTGTGTAGCAGACTCGTATGGGAATTGTGAATAACGCTGTCCTTGTGCCAAACCTGGAGTGTTCTTTTTGGAAACTTATTCATAACTAGACTTAATCCCCCCCCCCCCTCTCCAGCGAAGATTATTCTTCATCAAACTACGGCGGAGGAAAGACCTCTTGCTGAACTGTAGCGTGCCTGACCATCTGCCTACCTTTTGGTTCGCCCAGTATTGTTCACTTCCACCACCACAACCACCACTTCACTTGGATTCTCCCTAAAGTGACACAACACCAACCTCTACCATGGAGGTCACCATGGAAAACTTCTGGCGTCAGCTACCAAAGATACTGCTTTCCATCGCGGAGTCGAAATTTGTCGCGATCGACGTCGAAATGACCGGCATCTCCGATAAGTTGTCGGACATCGTCTGGAAGCAGAATAACCACACTCGGCAGGGCCTGTACGAGGCCGGCAAGCGGATCGCCTCGAAATACAATGTTTTCCAGCTGGGTCTAACGTGTGTCAAGCCCGACGGGGGTAAGCGACGGTCCACGATATTCGACAAGAGATATCACTGACACCATCTCTCCGCAGAACACTCGTACAAAACGGAGACTTTTAGCTTCTACGTCAGCCCGCTGCTGCTCGATGACACCAGAGAAGACAGCTTCTTCGCGCAAGACATCGGCAGAAATCTGACGACGTCGCTGGGTACCCTCAAATTCTTGAGGAAAGGAAGGCCTCCGACTGGAGAAGATTTTTGATAACCCCGTCCCGTACCTCAGCCGGAAGGAGGTTCGCGAGGCGGAGGAGCGTTTGGAACGCCGGATGCAGAAACAGCCGGTGAAAGATCACCAGTACAATGAAGATGACGAAGGCCTCAACTTCTTCAGCACGTATGTTTTCGACGAGATCACGACGTGGCTGAGTGAACGCAGTGAAGATGTACGGTTTCTGTCATGCTGTTCGTCTTCGGATACCTTGCTAATGCTGTTGACTCGACAGAGAGATCCTGAAATCAGGATTTGCATACCTCCTTCTGATAGCAGAGTGCGAAGCAGCGTGTATCATAAGATTGTACGAGTAACAGCTCAGAATCTGGTTCCGCGCATGAAGTGTCGCACCTGGACTCATGGTGCTGTTGTGCTGATTTCTAAACAAGATTCCGACGAGGATGATGAGGCAAGTCCGGATGGGTTGATGGAACTCACAATTGATACGGCCCTCGTTTCTACCCCATAAGTATGATTGCATGCTGACCGTCGTTTTCAGAGGCAGAAGACTTTACAAGATCGTTTCACGGCCTCAGTGAGTAAGCAGACAGGTGAGTCTCAGGAGATTCATCAGAGTCCGCATTGGCTGACAAACATTACGGGCATCCGTCTGATCCTCGAAGCACTCGCTGGAGGACGATTTGCCGACATCGTTGACCCAAATTACATTATGGAAGCCTTGACCTCTTGGCCAGGCGACTTGACAGCAAAGGAGTTCTGTCAGGAAGTCGAAAAGAAGTTCGGGGCTGCATGATCCATCATGCCTGAAAGACAACCAGACAATCACGAAGAAGGCGAAAGTCCGATGTCAAACGGGTCGTCTTCTTCGGATAGTTGCCCCCGGGCAAGTGATAGGGCCAGTGATTTTGTGTGGTCTGAACCGGAGCCCCAGAGCCTTTCTTGGGAAGAACCAGGTGATTTCGACGAACCCAACCATGAAGAAGACGAACAGTCAGAAGCGACGCTCCATGACCAGATCAGGAGTGCTCTTCGGACCCTCGAACATCGACTCTCTCTTATGCGCCCTCCCATCGTGGGCCACAATCAGTTTTGGGATCTGCTGTTCCTTTACCAGACCTTCTTCGAAGATCTTCCCGACTCCGCTGGGAAATTCTTCGCCGACATACACGAAATGTTCCCACACATTCTTGACACGAAGCTTATGGCCATCAGTCATCAGCCGATCGAGGGCGAGGATCCATTGGCGGATCTCTTCATCCGATTCACCCGCAGTGATGCGAAGCCGCACATCTATTGGGATGTCAGTACCGGCCACAACCGGATAACCAAGGCACATGAGGCTGGCAATGACAGTGAGTTGGGTCAAGATCGATCTCGGCAGGATTCAGCTAATATGGCCAGGTTTCATGACGGCCACGATTCTTTTGCGTCTCGCCCACAAACTTGCCAGCCAAAGCTGCGCCGATGACGAGACTTGGGACGAGAAGATGCAGCGACTGTACAGCAGGGGCTGGCTTATTGAGATTGGGCGTGACCCCGACTGCTTCGGCTCAGGTTGGGAGTCAGATTTCGGTGGGCGACCATCATACTCGGACGACGACGACGAGGATGTTAGCTCACTTCACTGGGGCCACCCGGTGTTCGAGCCGTTTCGCAATACACTTCGGATTGGATCTTTTACAACCGTCTTCCTCGAGAGGCAGTGGGCTGCCGACCGAACATTTCGGCGCCGTCTGCCGCGTGTGGAGACAGAAACCGAGTGAGAGAGTCTCTGGATTCCAAAGACGCGTTAAGTGGAGGAGAACGCGCTCTGTCTGGGTAAATAGTCACGAGCTGTGCAACTCACTTCGTTGAAAACATCGTCCTGGGCCCCTGGCTGACGTTTCGAACCAACCCCGCCGAGACCGTTTCGCGGGGTCCTTGTTGTTCACTGTTCGTGATCCCCAATGACCCAGGTGAATCGATCGTGTTCCCCTCACTTGTTACTGGTTGAATCCTTCAGTACGTTCCATCCGTGGCGGATGAAGGAAACTCGAATGTCCGGCTTTCCGTTACCGTGCCTCAGAACCTAAGGCTCGGGATAATACGGGGAAACAGGGGCACGCGAACTCTTTAAGTTTTTGAACGCGTCCGAAAGACAGGTAATTGGAGTCATTTGCAGAACAATAGAAATAGTTCACTTAAGACGGCGAAGCCCACTCCAGGGTATCCCGAGTTGGAGGACGAGATCACGAAGATTTGAAATGACAGGCGGCGACAGCATGAGATGATCGTCTCTAAATGGCTGGTGATCTCCGCGAGTTGAGATGAAGCTCGGCCGGTCGTCGAGGGCAACCCCCTGTCTCCTCCGTCCGTGCCTGCGTTCTTCCCCGATCAGGAAGCTGCGCCCAATGAGGAGGCCGGCCGACGGGGGAAAAAAGGGCCCTCGTGGAGGCTAGAAGGATACTTCACGTGGAAGGCATCTGATGGCGACGTCACGTAGTGCGACAGCGCAAGACCATGTACTCGCTTATCGTTCCCCCTCTCCGGTCTTGTCTAGCGGTCAGCTGGCCCAGGCCGATGAGCGTGCAGAAAGCCGGGGTGAGCCCACCACCTTATCAGTTGGCACGCCCCGGCCAGCGACGAACAAACCGAGGCTAAACCTTTGGCTGGGGCCGAAAAGGTGTAACCGTGCCTTGCAGGACCTGCGCGGTAATTGGCCCAGCAAGTGTTCCCATTCCTCGCAGTCAGCAGGTGGCCCAGCTCCATTCTCCGTTCTCCAGCGAAACAGCAACCAGCAACCAAGCACCACCACCACCGAACACCTGCAATCCGAATCTAACCACGACCACATGTCGCGGCACCCGTCACAACTCCCTGGTGGCATTTGAGCAGGAACGCGTATGATGGCCGCCATTCTCCGCACCACCGATACATAACAATAAACCCCGTTCTTTTCTTGGTCTCCCCCTCGTCAATTTCCCTTTCGTCTGGGGCACGTCAATGCCGACAAATTGAGTTGGTCGCCCTGCCTGCTTTCGTGCTCTAAATGCCCGCCAACATGTCGTCCCTCAACGGCTCCTACACGGCGACCTTGAGTCCCACGCTCGCTTCATCCGAAACCGCTTCAGCATTCCCTCCCCATATGCTTTCGAGCTCCATGTCCACGCTCTCATCGTCGTCGTCCTCGCGCCACACCTCTCAGATATCAAAAACCTACCGCCAGGCCTCGACCCTCTTCCTCACGCGTCGTCTGCCCGAGGCTCTGTCGACCATCTTGCCATTGATCACCCCGCCGCCTGAACAGTCGGACGGCGAACCCACAGAACCCGCGCCCGTCGCGAGGGCGTCCAGATCCACGCGAATCAAGGTCTGGAGCTTATACCTCACGACGCTCAACGCGATCGTGGAGCTGGAGCCGGACGAGGGAAAGGATGCGTTCGGCAGCCAGGAGTGGCGATCGCTGTGCACCAAGGTTCGGGAGGGAGAAGTGTGGGAGGAGGTCGTCCGGAACGGATATCACGGCGTCGAGAGCGACGTTGATTCCGACGTAGTTATAAACCTGTAAGCGCTGATCACTTGCTTTGTTGTGTTGTTGCTGGGCATCAAATGCTAACCAAGAGACTAGCGCCACGCTGCTCCTAGCCCACGCCCGGACGCAAGAGTTGAACCAAAAGAGGCTGGAGAACTATCTCGCCGCCTCGACGTCGCCAAACCTGGATCTCTCTCAGAGATTTTCTGACACGCCGTCACCGTCCCCGCGGCTGAACAACCGGCACAGATCGCCGGCCAAGGGGACGAGCGGAGCCGACACGCCGAGGGACCTCAATGCGAGGGTCAAGATCCTCGAGCTGTACACGCTGCATGTTTTGATCCGTAACAATGAGTGGGATTATGCCCGAGAGTTTATCAGCGTAAGCTCGGTATTAGACGATGAGCGCCGCGAGGCGTTTCTGCTAGCTCTGCAGAGCTTGCAAGAGGAACAGCAAGAAGCCGAGAGGCGAGAGACTGAGGAAAGACGCCAACAGGAAGAGCAATTGCGGCGTGATGTCGAAGAAGCAAAGAAACTAAGGGCGGAAAACGAAGAGAGGGAACGCAGAAGGTTGGAGGAAGAGCGCGCTCGGCGGGAGGGCACCGAAGTGGACTACGGCATCGAAGGGACGCCGAGCAGAGCAGGATCCAGCAAAGCAGGGTCGAGCAAAGGTCGACATGCGAGAGCGGTATCGAACGCTTCCGGTTCGAACTCAAATCCGAAGATGCCTGTCTCAAGGGCGAAGGGGAACTCACCTACCAGCCCGACATTTGGAACAAGGGCGTCGATAGTTGTGTCTCGGCTGACGGAGCTCATTAATCAACTAGGCGCTTCGTTCAAGACGAACCCCATGCTGCTGATGCGGCTCTTGGCTTTTATTTTGGGTTTGGTTCTCATGTTTGGACAGAAGAATATCCGAGAGCGGATACAGCGCGTGCTTGGTAATGGTTGGAATAAGGTAAAGGCAACAGCAGGAATGGGAGTCAAGGTTAGCTACATATGATTACGACGGGCGCCGGCTAGCATTGACTCTCACTGTATTATATGAATCTGGATGATATGGCCGTAATTATCTGGCCTCTGAATATTTTCATGCACAAATAGAGCATTTCAAATCTGGCGAATCCGATCGCTCCGCCATCCAAAGTGGGATATCGTCTGTGATCTGAGTCGTAAACCCCTCCCGCCATGTCTCTAAGTACTGACGCCCAAACGCCATGAAATACAAGGCCATGCCCATAAATGCCCATGAGTCGCAGGATTTTCTTATTCTTCGCAGCCATAGTTCTCCCTAGACTCCCTAGAGCCACACTATACGCATAAAACACCACCGGTTGCCCATTCCCGGGCGACGTAGGGACTAGTACGTCGCCGTGCGATTCGTTTTCTTCTGGTAGAACAGGTCGGTTCGCGAACTACCAAGGTTGATGATCTTGGGGCACCCGTCGCGGTCCTTCTCGAGACGCGTGCACTCAAAGCAGTAGAAGGCGTCCGAGATGCCCTCACCGCCGCAGACGACGCACTTGTTCTGGTAGTTGCCGAAGGAGCATTCGTCGCAGATGCGCACGAGGGTCGTGGGCCGGACGTACGAGTCGCAGACGGGGCACTTGCCGTCGCACTTGTCGCAGAGACGGCCGATGGCGATGCCGGCTTGCTTGCGACACATGACGAGATCCCTGGAGGAGCCGTTAGTTGCGGAATCCTGGATGGAGATGGGCAGAGGGCTTACGGATGATGGCGCGACATTTTGGCGTTCTGATCAAAAGACTGTCGCTGGATATTTCGGGTTTGAAAGGAGCAGGTTCTCGGAGCGACGGTGTTGATGGTCGCAAGATCGCGGACTCTAGTACTCGACAGGGCTTGGAAGAAGTACGCGCTCGTCAGCCTCGCCACCTATTCGCGACGTTTCTCCTGCCGTTATTGGTACGGTCCCACATCTGACCCGGACCGAAGTGGGGTTATTTGCGGGCACCTTCTTCTGAGTGGCTGCACCCCGCTGACAAACCTCAGCCTTGGAGCTTGAGCTGGAGCTTCCGAGCCTCAGTACATAGCACGGCGCAACGTCGCATTCGACATACCTGCGCAGAAGCATTCCCGGGAAAAAAAATCCCTTTAATATTTTAGCACTGTCGTGAATCTTTAGGCAGACTCTACGGTCTGCGCGACATCAAAATGGCGACAGTCACGGAGTACGTCTTCACACTCTTCACAGGAAAGAACAACCAGTCTAACGACCGCAGGGCGCCCACTGATACCATCAATCCAGAACCCATGAGCCCCGAAGCCGACGTTTCGCAGAAGCGCAAAGCTTCCACGATCTCGGACGACACCGAAGAAACGACAAAACGAAGCAGGATCGAAGATGATGACCGACGCGATCCGCCCAACCTATCTTCGCCCTCAGAACCTAGGCGTCGCGTTTCAGACGCAGGCGCGAGCGCCGGCACCGGCCGTCGGGCTCCGCTTTCAAGAGATGAAGAGAAGAAGCGTGGAAAGAGGTTATTCGGTGGTCTGTTGAGCACACTGAGTCAGACCAGCAACAGCTCTCAACACAAGAAGCGCAGGGAGATTGAACAGCGGCAGCAAGAGAGGGCGCAGAAGCAGAGAGCGGAGGACGACAAGAAAAGGGCCGAGAAATTGGCAAAGGTGACTGAGTTGCGCTGGAAGGAGCAGATCAACTTTGATGAGAAAGTCGTACGTGGATGTTTCCTCCCTTGTGAGATGGCGTGGAAGCTGATACCCCTCGCAGATGAAGACGCGACACTCGAACATGCTGGCGATGGCGCATTCACTCCAGACGAAAGCGCAGCCTCCGATCGTATGTTTTCCCTGTGGATCTGGCATGGAAGTCCTGCTAACCGAGTGTAAAGTCCTATCGGCCATGGAGGCTCACGCGAGAACAAGAAGACATGATAGACAATCAGATCCAGGATGCCAAGGCCACAATAGCTAGAGAGACCGAGGCTTTCGAGGAGCGCAGAGAGGAACACGAGAGGCGCTATGGTCGAAGTAGGCCTCATCCAAGCCAGGAGGAATCTGCACCTGAAGCTGGCGAGAGTTCAGCAGTGGACGGGCCTTCCGCCCTTGATGCAATCGCAGTAGATGCTCCAGAAGCCGAGACTGCAAGGGCGTCCTCCCACGACAGAGACAGACATGATCGGGAGCCGCACGACGAGGCCGGGGATGTGGTCGAGGATGCCGAAGATACGGTCATTTACTGAGCCGTCAATTCCTCGCGTTTCGGACTAATAGTTGTTTGCGCTCTTATCTTCGTTTTACTACAACACATATTTGGCGCTCAAAGCGCGGGTGCTTCTTTGGACGGGAGGAGAAAAGTTTGGTCGTCAAGGACACGATACCAATGGCGTTCAGAGCGTTACGCAGTACTTAGACATATCCACGGACAACACCTGAAATCCGAACTTGAAGACATCATAGGTGGACCGGTCGAAGCAGCGGGCTGAATCGGGTTCGGCCGAGTGACGTGTGTGCTTCTCTAGCTGGTGGATACTCGCCTCTAGCAGCCGTTTTGGCTGTTGAAGAATCGAAGAACACGTACATCAGGGTCCGCAGATTCTCGGTTCCGCACACTGCAGACGGATTTCGGAAGCCGATGTTGTAATTTGTCGACATGACACAACGGTGGTGCCTTTTCGTCAAGGGGCTCCAACTCTCGGCGCCGCAGCTTTCGCAAAGCTTCTGGTTCCTACGTTCGTTTCTAGACCGAGGCATCGCTGCAACGCAGGACGGGGACGCTAAGACGATTCCGTCCGATGGCGAGGGCCACGCGCGGGTGGAGTTCCCGGCGTGGCCGGTCGTCAATGCGGCCCTCTGCTCTCTTAGCCCGCGGCGCCCACGGACCCCGCTTCACCTCCTTGTCAACTCATAGTTGCCCCTCTTCTAGGGTCTTTGTTGGCGTCGTTATCCCACTTGTTTATCATAAATGCGTTTCATCGAGCTAGACCGAGGCTCAATCACACCGCTCGTACGTTGAGGAGGTTCTACTCGTTGCTAAGCATTCGGGATTGGTACACACGTTTTCCCACCAACGACTCGGCATTGACGACTCAAATCATATTGAGATATATTGGACGGTTGTTGATCCCGCCCCTACACCGGCATCCCTCATACCTCGATCGGACTATTCCCCGCACCGGCACGGGATTCGTTCATTCTGAGCTCGGCCGTTTAGTAAACCTGGCCTCGGCCTGCACTAAACAACTTACATAAACCCAACCCGCGTTTCCTTCCCACGAAGAGCCTCATGTCTCTGTCACTCACCGGAGACCACACCTACGCATACAACATGACTGTTGACAAGATTGCGCCCAACGACCCCCGCGTCGAGCGGAAGCAGGTCGATGTGAGGGGCAAGACCTACTCTTACCTCCACGGCAAGCCTGAGGGCGCCCCCAAGGGCACCGTCGTCCTCATCCACGGGTTCCCGGACATCTCCCTCGGCTGGCGCTACCAGGTCCCCTTCTTCCTCTCCTTGGGCTACCAGGTCGTCGTCCCTGACTGCCTCGGCTACGGCCAGACGTCCTCCCCGGAGAGCCTCGAGGAGTTCACGCTCAAGAGCATGTCGGACGACGTCAAGGCGCTGAGCGAGCACGTCGCCCCCGGCGAGCAGATCATTCTCGGCGGCCACGACTGGGGCGGTGCGCTCGTCTGGCGCGTCGCCCTCTGGCACCCGTCCCTCATCAAGGGCGTCTTCAGCGTCTGCACGCCCTACAGCTCGCCCACGACCCGCTGGTTCGACCTCGCGGACCTGATCGCCGCGGGCAAGTTCCCCAACTTCAAGTACCAGCTCCAGCTGCGCGGGCCGGACGTCAAGGACCGCCTCACCGAGCCCGCGGACATACGCCAGTTCCTGCAGGGCATCTACGGCGGCAGGGGCCCCAACGGCGAGCTCAGCTTCACGACGCAGGAGGGCGTCGTGTTTGAGAACCTCGGCAAGATCGGCCCCACGCCGCTGCTTAACGAGGACGAGATCGCGTACTACACGGACAACTTCTGCAAGAGCGGCTTGCGCGGCCCCACGAACTGGTACCGCACGCGAAAGCTCAACTATGAGGACGAGCTCCCGCTGGCGGAGAAGGCGGAGAAGGAGGGCGTCGCCATCAAGATCACGCCGCCCAGCCTGCTCATCCTGGCGAACAAGGACGCGGCGCTGCCGGCGTCGTTGGCGGCGGGCATGGAACAGCACTTCGAGGACCTGACGCGGGTCGAGGTCACGGCGTCGCACTGGGCTCTGTGGGAGGCGGCCGAGGAGGTGCACAAGCAGATCAAGGCGTGGTTGGACAGCAAGGTCAACAAGCGGACGGCGAGAATGTGAGTTACTTATTCTACGCGGACTGGACGGCCTTACGAATCCTTTCGACTTTGTCTTGGGATGCTGGTAACTCAACGGTTTCTTTTTATGAAAAAGGCAGGAGTATTGATTGTGTAGTCGGGAATGACTAGAAACGATGAATATATATGAGATTCTATCAAGCGGGCGCTTATTTCGTTCTCTTTTTTATACGATTGCGTCTATCTGTGGGGTACCTACTCGGGTTGCTTCTGAAATGCTCTGTTGCGCTCTTCGTCGTGCTCCTGACCGGCTCGAGGCAAGACGTTCGCCTGAGACACGGACGCAGCCGTAGCTTGCACATTGCACATTGCACATATGCACGTCTTCCAGTCCCGTCATCTGAGCCCGGCTTAACTCGGTGAGTCACATGTAATGAATAACACCAAAGTAACGACTCTGTCACGTCCCAGGACACGTTTCGGGGTGATGGGTATGGACGTTGCTAGGGATCTGATTCTTGAGGCTCGCTATCTCGGCCTTGTCCGACGTTTGGTCGTGTGTCATCGATACCGGCGCGATGCTCGTTCGGATGTTGAATATTGCTGAACGTCCATGGATCACCTCCCTCACTTCAGCGTAAACTTCTGACCCGCGACGGCAGGCGCGGCTGTCTTCTTCTTGTTGGGTTTGCCGCAGGAAGCGCAAGAATCCGCGCGATATGCGCAGGATTGGCACAGGGCATGACCCTGCGAAACCTTGGTCTTGCACTTGGAGCATGCGCTCGAGTATTGGGCGTACGGGTTCTTCGCTGCCTTGGTGAGGAGCTTGCTCTTGCCGATGCCGGTGCTGCCCAGGGTCGCTTTGGTGGAGGATGCGGCGGATGTGGAGGAGCCGTGGTAGATTTCGCTCTTCTTCTTGACGGATGGCGTCGCGAGGGTCGTCCCACCCTTTCCAAGCTTCTGGCACTTTGCGCAAACCATGTTGGTGAATGTGTTAGGACGCCGTGAGGTGTTATTGATCAGGTCTCGTGGTAAATGATGTGGTGGAAGATCGGTTGGGGAGGGACCAGATAAGGCGGCTTATCAAACCTCGGGGCTGGGGTGTGGCGCTTGTGGCTGGAAATGTCCCAAGCTCGGTGACGCAACATCGCATGCTTTCTTTCTGCAGCTGCTGGAGTTTCCGGTGGGTCCGAGCCAGACCGCAGAGTGGAGCTAGCGCCCTACCCAAGCAACCAAGCCGGGATTCGCAGACGACACTTGTCGGGATTGTGGTGTAGAGCCACAATAGGGGCCCTTTGAGTGTTTTCTCTCTCTCTTTCGCGTTTTTACAGGGTCCCCGGCCATTTTGGAATTGAAACTGGACCTGCTCATCAGCGGTCTTCAGCGATACGTCGCCTCGCTAGCCAACAGGACGACGCTGTGAGGCGAGCCAGGATGGGGAGTCTCCCAGGTGGCCGCCAACCTTCATCTGGTCAATTCGGACGAGCGAGAGTGCCGTATCCACCCGTAATCACAGATCGTTCGGGGCGGACGAGGGAAGTTTTTAGTTCTGCGGGAGTCTGGGAGATGCTTAATTCCTTTCCTTGATGGTTTGATAAGGGGGCCTGGTTCGCCTCTTGTATCTCCTCGCCTCGCCTCGTCGTCCCGGTCTGGCGTAATTCGGTTGGGAGTTGGCAGTTGGCAGTTGAGGATCACGTCTGAGCGACACTATTGAACGCAAGTCCTTCAGCAAGGACCGTGACCGTGGTTAAACCGATTAACAGTAGACTAAACATGCCATGCTGTTGGCTGGCTTGTGTCAATCTCGAGTGGCTGACTGATGCTGATGCAGATACAGATGCGGAGGCAGACGGACGGACAGACTGCCCCGAGTTTCCGTGCGAACGTCCGTCATGTCGACGATGAGCATTCCTTCGCGCGCGTCCATACCTTCCTTATCTGCCGTCCAGTTTGCCCTATTGTCGTAGGTGTTGTGGCTGGAGGACCGCAAGCTTGCGAGCTTGTCATCTTGTTCGTCGAGGGTTGCTTGCAGCCAGTCCCAAGCCGGGAACTGATGCTCGTGGAGCGGCCACTAGGTAGGTGAACAGCCCACGAATAGCATCACGCCCCACGTGCCCCCTTCAGTGGAGCTGCAACTCCCAGTTTCGCAGCAAAGAATTGGCTGACTGGCGGCGGAAGCACTGCAAAACAGCGCTGCAGAACAGAGCCAGAGACGGCGTCTGTCTTCCTTGCAATCGCAAGCCCACCACCGAGCCCGCACTGCCAGCTGCGACCTGCCCCAAGGCCAGACCCTTTCAGCTTCCCGTCTCCAACCAACCAATCCGCCCCCCAGTGCCAGTGCCCCCCAAGTTCCAACCAGCCAGCCCTTGAGCCCTTTCAGCAGTGACGGGAGGTATCTGTACCGCAGTATTACTGCCACCTGCCACCTGCCACCTGCGCAGCACTGCATTCTCTCACTCACAGTCGTCGTCTCGTCTTGTTTCGTCGCTCCCTTGCGCCGCCTTTTCAAGCACCAGCATCCTCAAACACGACCATCCGCAGTTCCCATCTTCCGCAGACGAGACTCCTCGCATCACCTCAATTCTTGGTCACTGGTCTCAAAGATTTCCTCTTGTTTCCACAACCGCCACAAATCATTCATAGCGACTGCGTTGCTTTGTATTCTGGTATCGCTCGCAGAGTACCACGGTCTGTTCCAGCTCTCGACCGACGTTGCCCTGCACCCTCCGCCCGTTGACGTAGCGCGAATCCGACCACTGTGTAATCCTAATCCTGCGCCAGAAGGAGGCTGTGCCGCAACAAATACGGATTGCTGGGCCACTCTTTTTTCCACGCCAGCTACCACCAACGAACGCCCTACTGCGGCTTCGATTCTCACTGCCGTCGTCGTCTATCTCACCTGCTGCGGCTACGAATACCACGAATACCGTCGTCGATCGAACAGGCTTCCGATAAACTCCCTCCGCACTCTCGCCTTTCTTCGATTCCATCGCTCCTTCATTCATGTGTCCGGAAACACGACCTTAACCCACAACCCCGACTTCCCATGCTGGACATTCCTACAGGCTCTCACCTTGATCGCCCTGCAACGCAACAAGTCCCCCCCGCATGGCTGGACGACCGACAGGAGGTCCTCTCGGAGGTCCTTCCAATAACGACCTGCTGTTAGACCTGGAGAACGATCAACCCGTCTATGGTGGAGGGCAGCGTTCCGCGATGAACGATGACGACCTGATGCGATTCCACGGCAACGATCAGGACCAAGCCCAGGGCCGTCCTTCTGTATCTTACGACGACTTCGTTGGTGGCGGAGGTGGAGGACCTGGTGGAGGGCACAATGCGCAACAGCCCTCGACACTGACGCCGCAGGCTGGTGGTCTCGCGTCCCCGGGTGCCAGCGGCGGCGCTGCCTCTGGCACCCCCTACATGCAGAGGCATTACAGCCAAACGTCAGAACTGAGCAACTACCAGCGATACGCCGACGACCTCGACGACTATCCCACCGAACACGATTCCTACTATCAGCAAGGAGGAAGTGCGACGAGCCAGAACAATGTGGCAGATCCGTCGGCCATGGCCAATGCCCGGAACCGTAACAGCGTTCTCAGCTTGGGCGGCGGCTTCTTTGGCCGCATGAAGAACAAATTGGGCATGGGCCAAGGATACTCAGAGATGGATCTTCCCTTGACGGAAGCAGGTCATAATCGGGAAGCTGGTGCGGGTCAACAAGCCAAGCAGGGAAAGAAATTCGACATGGGCAACTTCAGGTTTGGATTTGGTCGCAGCAAACCCGACCCCTCGACCCTAGGCCCGCGAATCATCCACCTCAACAACCCCCCTGCGAACGCCGCGAACAAGTATGTCGACAACCACATCTCGACGGCCAAGTACAATGTTGCGACGTTCCTCCCGAAGTTTCTCTTCGAGCAATTCTCCAAGTTCGCCAATATCTTCTTCCTGTTCACGGCTGGGCTGCAACAAATCCCCAACCTCTCGCCCACCAACCGATACACGACGATTATTCCTCTCTTTATCGTTATGCTGGTCTCTGCGGGCAAGGAGCTGGTGGAAGATTACCGCCGAAAACAGGCCGATAACGCGCTCAACACATCCAAGGCGCGCATCTTGCGAGGCACCGGATTCCAAGAGAGCAAGTGGATCAACGTCGCAGTTGGAGACATCATCCGCGTTGAATCAGAAGAACCGTTCCCTGCCGATCTGGTTCTTCTGGCCAGTTCGGAGCCGGAGGGTCTGTGTTACATTGAAACGGCCAACCTCGATGGAGAAACCAACCTGAAGATCAAGCAAGCCCTGGAGGAGACATGTGCCATGGTGAGTTCCAGCGAGCTCAGTAGGCTCGGTGGTCGCATCAAATCCGAGCAGCCAAACAGCAGTTTGTACACGTACGAGGCCACTTTGACAATGCAGGCTGGCGGTGGTGAGAAAGAGCTTCCATTGAACCCTGAGCAGCTCCTTCTCCGCGGCGCGACTTTGCGCAACACCCCCTGGATTCACGGTGTCGTTGTTTTCACTGGCCATGAGACAAAGCTTATGCGTAACGCCACAGCAGCACCCATCAAGCGCACCAAGGTCGAAAAGAAGCTCAATATCTTGGTTCTGGTCCTGGTCGGCATCCTCTTGGTTCTAAGTGTCATCTGTACAGTAGGTGACCTTGTCCAGCGCAAGGTCGAGGGCGACGCGCTCTCATACCTGATGCTCGATTCCACTGGTTCTGCCGGCGATATCGTCAAGACTTTCTTCAAGGACATGGTCACCTACTGGGTTTTGTTCTCATCGCTTGTGCCCATCTCACTTTTCGTCACGTTGGAAATGGTCAAGTATTGGCACGGTATTCTCATCAACGATGATCTGGATATCTACTATGACAGGACAGATACTCCTGCAAACTGCAGAACATCCAGTTTGGTTGAGGAGCTTGGCATGGTTGAGTACGTCTTCTCCGACAAGACTGGCACTTTAACCTGCAATATGATGGAGTTCAAGCAGGCCTCGATTGGTGGGATTCAGTACGCGGAGGACGTTCCAGAAGACCTCAGGGCTACGATCCAAGATGGCGTTGAAGTTGGAATCCACGACTATAAGAGACTCGCAGAAAACCTCAAGAGCCACGAAACGGCACCGGTTATCGACCATTTTCTGTCACTCCTGGCTACCTGCCACACCGTCATCCCGGAGCGAAGTGACGAAAAGGGCGGCAAGATCAAGTACCAGGCAGCCTCGCCCGATGAGGGTGCCCTCGTCGAGGGTGCAGCTGCGCTTGGCTACGTTTTCACGGATCGCAAGCCGAGGTCGGTCTTCATCGAAGCGAACGGACGCGGAAAGGAATTCGAACTCTTGGCCGTTTGCGAGTTCAACTCTACCCGAAAGCGCATGTCCACGATTTACCGATGCCCCGACGGCAAGATTCGCGTTTACTGCAAAGGTGCCGATACCGTCATCCTCGAGCGCCTAAACGACCAAAACCCCCATGTAGAAGCCACACTCCGTCATCTGGAAGACTACGCCTCCGAGGGCCTGCGGACACTCTGCCTGGCCATGCGCGAGGTCCCCGAGCAAGAGTTCCAGGAATGGTTCCAGATTTACGAAAAGGCATCAACCACCGTCGGTGGCAACCGTGCCGATGAGTTGGACAAGGCCTCCGAGATCATCGAACGCGAATTTTACCTTCTTGGCGCGACCGCTATTGAAGATCGTCTCCAGGACGGTGTCCCCGAGACTATTCACACTCTCCAGCAAGCCAACATCAAGGTGTGGGTTCTGACTGGTGATCGTCAGGAGACCGCTATCAACATCGGTATGAGTTGCAAGCTTCTTAGCGAGGACATGATGCTTCTGATTGTCAATGAAGAGAGCGCTGCCGCGACGCGGGATAACTTGCAGAAGAAGATTGACGCTATCCGAACACAAGGCGATGGAACGATTGAAATGGAGACACTGGCTCTCGTCATCGACGGCAAGTCTCTGACCTACGCTTTGGAGAAGGACATGGAAAAGCTCTTCTTGGACCTGGCTGTCATGTGCAAAGCCGTAATTTGCTGCCGTGTCTCTCCTCTGCAGAAAGCGCTGGTCGTCAAGTTGGTCAAGAAGTATCAGAAAGAAGCCATCTCTCTCGCCATCGGAGACGGTGCCAACGATGTGTCCATGATTCAGGCCGCCCATATCGGTGTTGGTATCAGCGGTATGGAAGGTCTTCAAGCTGCTCGAAGCGCCGACGTCTCTATCGGACAGTTCAGGTACCTTAGGAAGCTGCTGCTTGTGCACGGCGCTTGGAGTTACCAGCGTGTTGCCAAGACCATCCTGTTCTCATTCTACAAGAACATTACTTTGTACATGACGCAGTTCTGGGTATGCTCACGTCATTCCCATCCAACTGGATATTTGCTAACTTGCGCAGTACACGTTCCAAAACGTCTTCTCTGGTGCGGTTATCTACGAGTCGTGGACGCTATCCTTCTACAACGTCTTCTACACCGTGTTGCCTCCTCTGGCTTTGGGTATCCTGGACCAATTCATCTCAGCTAGACTTCTCGACCGATACCCTCAGCTTTACAACATGGGCCAGCAGAATCAGTTCTTCAAGCTGAAAATCTTCGCCGAGTGGGTCGCCAACGCCATTTACCATTCCATCATTCTCTACGTGTTCGGTGAGCTCATCTGGTACGGCGACCTCGTTCAAGGTGACGGACAGATCGCCGGCCACTGGGTGTGGGGCACGGCTCTCTACGCCGCCGTCCTCCTCACCGTCCTCGGAAAGGCAGCTCTCATCACAAACAACTGGACCAAGTATCACGTCATCGCCATCCCCGGTAGCATGCTCTTCTGGTGGGGCTTCATCGCGCTGTACGGTACAGTTGCGCCCATGATTCCCTTCTCGGCCGAGTACCACGGTGTCATCCCTAAGCTGTACAGCAGCCCCATCTTCTGGCTCCAGACCATCTCGCTGGCCATCCTGTGTCTTCTCAGAGACTTCGCCTGGAAGTTCGCCAAGCGCATGTACATGCCGCAAACTTACCACCACATTCAGGAGATCCAGAAGTACAACATCCAAGATTACAGACCAAGGTACGTCATCCGCCCAGCTACATACTTCTTCATTTGCTAACGTCCCCTCAGAATGGAACAATTCCAAAAGGCTATCCGCAAGGTGCGCCAAGTGCAGCGCATGCGCAAGCAACGCGGTTACGCCTTTTCCCAGGCAGACGAGAGTCAGACGAGAGTGCTTCAGGCGTACGATACGACACAGCAGCGCGGCCGTTACGGCGAGATGACCAGCTCGAGGCCCCAAGGCAGGTGAGCCCGCGTGTCTCCTCTCCGCTGGCCGTCGCGCCCAGGGAGGAACGGGCGAAAAAGAAGAAGGAAAAAAAATCCACGACGATCACGATGAAAGGGGGGGCCGGCTGCGATTTTTCTCTATGTTATTATTATTACTGGTGTATTCCCAAACGAAATGGTAATGCAAAGGCAGCGACGACAGCACGATGTAAACTTTTTGGTTGGGTTTTTTATTATCTTCCTATATGCATGGGCGAGGCCTCTCTTGTTCAAAAAAATTAGGACACACTTCAACGAGCTGGCGTTCTCGCTTCTTCATTCTTTCACATCCGCTTCTCTCGGGTATCAAGTCTGTGTACTCGGCCTCATTTTTTCTCCCTTCTCTTCCGTGTCGTCGCCGTCATCGTCTTCATTCATGCCTTGGCAAACCAAACCATACACATCAGCACATGAGGAGGCCGCACATGGGGAACGAAATGACAAGTGGGGACCAACAACATAAGAAAATAAGGGAATGTCAACGAAACTTGTGTCAAGATGTGGCAGGTCCGAGGAGAGAAAGAGGAAAGAAGAATTCGTCGATAATTGTGAGAGGCTGCGTGAGGGGCGGGGGAGTGGATCGTTGTAAGTAGAGGGGAGAAATTCGACGAACCAAGACGGCATCGGATTCGCAGGCATTTTGTGTGTGTGTGTGTCTTGACGTGTCCCCCTTGTTTTTTTGTTTTTTTTCCCAGGAGGCGGGCGTTTTGGCTCTCGAACCACCATGAATTGACCCAACATCCTCTTCAAGTATATGATGGTTGCGCATTCATTTTACGCGGCCTGCTGGGCGGAGCTGCTTCTGGTTGCGAACGGAATTCTGACACCATCCGCGCCACCGACCCAGAAGTATCACAGACGGAGGCACAAAAGTAGTAGTAGCGACGGTGGCACCGGAGTCGACGATCATGCCAGATTACGGGTGGGGAAGCTGACGCTAGAGGCAATATCCAGGATTGTTATAATCAATGCCATACGACAATGTATTGACAGAGTCTTGATTAGAAGTGGATTGTATTGATACCTGAGAGAAAGTCTTACTCTACCACCCTCGATGTGTGGACCGTGGCATAAATTATGAACACGAAAAGAAACGCTCATTGATCGGGGCAGTAGCCATCCTAGTCCATGGCGAAACGGTCAGTGAACCTGAATGTCGCCAGGCCCTCCCTGAAATCGTTCACGATGGCGTTGACGCCGTCAGCCGAGTAGACACCATCGCCAGCCTCAACGCCGAGCGAAGGAGACTCGTTCAGTGCCGTGTTGATACCGCCGACGGGCTTGCCCCATCTGTATGAGTCGGTGACGAGCTGCGCAGGGCGACCGGCTGGGTACAGCGGCGACTTGTTTGTTCCATTAAACAGGCTTTCGGCGCCGCTGGCAACGATGACGCCGTCGAATGAGGTGGCATCGGCTTGAGAGTAAGTCATGTCCACGCCGTCGGACAATTTCTCGGCGATGACGGTAACCAGAACGCCCTGAGCGGCGAATGCGTCCTTCAGCTGCTTGCCTTGGCTCACGGCGCCGTTGACCGAGAGACTCGCGAGTACACCAACCTTCAAGGTGGCGATGGTGGGCAGCTTCTGGCCGAAGATGGAGATGCCCTTGGTAGTGTTTTCGTGGTAGTACTTTGAGTCGGGCTCCATATGCTTCATTCCCAGGGCGTCAGCTACACGGTTTGCGATGGAGTTGTCGATCTTGTTGAGCTGCGTCAGCACGTTCTGCTTGACCACGTCCGACTCAAGATGGCTGGTCTCAAACCGGATGGCGTTGATGAGAAACTGCTGCTCGACGGGCGTCAAAGAGTTGTAGAACAAACGTGGCTGGGACCAATGGTCCATGAAGGTGTCGGAGATCTCGCGAACCAGATGTCCGTTGCTAGATCGACCAGGGGCAGTGAAGAAGCCCTTGCCTTGAGTTTTGTTTGCCTGGGCAGGGAAGCCTTTGTTCAAGGTGTTGGGGGTGTCTATGACATTGTGAGCAAGCGACTACTGTGGCCCAATTCCCGAAACCTACATGGATACTTGTTGCGGTGAATGAAGTTCTGGCCAGCACCGTCCCGGTTGTTGTTGTGGATGGGCGTCACTGGCCGATTGATGGGCAGCTGCTCAAAGTTGGGGCCGCCGTGACGGTTGATCTGTGTATCCAAGTACGAGAAGATGCGTCCTTGGAGCAGAGGATCGTCGGTGAAGTCGATACCTCTTACGATGTGGCCGGGTTGGAACTGCCACAGATTAGCGTGGCCTCTTTCAGAAAGAAGAAGACCTACCATGATCTGCTCAGTCTCGGCGAAGTAGTTGACAGGATTGGCATCGAGCTTCATCTTGCCAAGCTTCTGGAGAGGCGCAATCTCCTCGGGAACGATCTTGGTAGGGTCCAAGAGGTCAAAGCCGTACTTGAGGGTGTCCTCTTCGTCGAGCACCTGTACACAAAGTTCCCATTCGGGGCCGTTTCCAGACTCGATGGCATCCCAGAGGTCCTGACGATGGTAATCGGCGTTCTTGCCAGAAACAACTTGGGCTTCCTCCCATACCAAGCTTGCCTTGCCCTGGAGAGTCTTCCAGTGCCACTTGACAAGTTTTGAATTGCCGTCTTCCGTCACGACACGGTAGGTGTGCACGCCGTGACCGTCCTGAGATGGTTAGCTCAGGTGATGGCACTTGAGAATTCGTGCTTACCATGTGGCGGTAGCTTCTGGGGATGCCATATCCAGCCATCGCCCAGAATAATGTGTGGAGGGTGCTCGTTTGAGAGCTGAAGAAGTCCCACGCCGAATCGTGCGCAGTAGCTGCTTGCGGGATTTCCTTGTCTGCTCTCGGCTTGACGGAATGGATAAGGTCAGGGAACTAAGGTCATGTTAGGTCGCATCCTTGACAGATGGTGAAAAGTGAGAGTCACCTGGATCGCATCTTGGATGAAGAAAACCGGAATGTTGTTTCCAACAATGTCAAAATTGCCCTCGTCCGTGAAGCTATTCGGTCAGCAGCTAGCCACCCACGCGCGTGGATTCACTCACAATCTGGCCGCGAAGCCATGTACGTCTCTGGCCGTGTCCGCGCTTCCCCTGGATCCAGCAACTGTAGAGAATCGAACAAAGGTAGGCGTCTGCTTGCCCTCTTTGCTTAAGAAAGATGCGGCCGTGAGGTTGGAGTAGTCACCGTAGCTGGTGAAAGTTCCATAGGCACCGGCCCCTCGGGCGTGGACAGCTCGTTCAGGGACCTGGAAACACAGGTGTTAGCCCGGGCAGTTACCGGCAGTCTAAGAGTGACTTACTCTCTCGTGGTCGAAATGAGTGATCTTCTGGCGGAAAATGAAGTCCTCGAGCAAGGTCGGGCCGCGAATACCAGCCTTCAAGCTGACTTGGTCCTCAATGGGGCCACCGACATCGGAAGTGAGATATCCCTGGCTGTCATCGAGCTCAGAACTGGCAAGGTGCGCACGCGAGCCTTCGCCCTCAGATCGGGCGTTGATGTTGGACTGGTCTGCGAACGGACAGCCAGCAGCAGAGAGGGAGGCCAGGCCAAGACCGGCCAGGAGGAGTGTGTTATGCATATTCGGTGGGCGATCAGGAAGATGCCAGCGTGCTTCTAGAGCCGGAGCTAAATGGCTTCCAAGACCAGTAAATATGCTCAATGGCCTGAAGAAGGAAAAGAATGGCAGCCTAGTGACCGTTGGATGAAGTAAAACCCAAGGCGAGGGGCAGACTACTTATTTACAGGCGGAGCTTTGGTCTAAGCAAAACATGGGACTAGGGGAGGCATGATGAAATCAGGTGAAAGCCCGATCGGGAAGAACGACGCTTGTCAGAGCACAAGTTCAGGGATGTCTTGCTCTTGCTGCTCCTGGAACATGGGAGACAGCCCGGAAAGAAAGAGGTCTTCACCGACCCTAGAAGGACACTACCATAGGTAGCTTGTTGCCCAGAACAGAAACACATCCCATGTGAGTACAGTCCGCCGCCTGCTGCGAAGGAAGCGAATAGGCAATTCCAGAAGTGATAGCATCATAATCACCCCAGGTAGGGAATCTCTCCACAAAAAGGTGGATAGGAGGAAAGAGGGTGACAAAATGTTGTGAAAGTGGAAAACCTGTTGCGGATTCATCGCGGAAGCGCCCACGGTCCCGGAAGCTCTGATGTTGTGTGTGCTCAAAGCTTTCCTTGGCTGCATCTGTGCCTCATGGGCGAGGCAGGCAAAACAACATCGGTACTACCATGCATGGATCCAGCTTATTTCGACAAAAGGTTACATCTGGACAACGTGGGCTGGGGATCAGAAGAAGTAGAGCTCGGTCCGGGATGGTTTAGTGCGAGGGGCCATGGAACGTGGTTGGAGAGAGCGCCATTGCAGCAGTTCGGACAAAGGCGGGCTTAACTAGTTTAGTGAAGCCGGCGAGCAAAACATGCGGCGGCGGGAGATTGAAGCCGGCGGCAGGCGATGCCATCATCCAAAGTCTGTGCGAGTCTGTGTGCTCCTGGAGGGCTTGCACGTCCTCTTGGCTCTGCAGCCGTGTACAAGGCAAACGCAAATCACGGAAGCGGCCGCGCTGTCTCGTGGTGATTTCTGTGCAACATTGAAGGGAAAAAGATGAAGCGATGTATGGTGGACGCCGAATCTCGCACCGCGGCGTACGTAATGTCTGGCCTTGGAGAGGCCGGTGAACAACGCCGCCAACGGCTGGCCGTCTCCACGGGAGGTGAACGGCTGTCCACTCCGTCTTTTCTATGGCGGACATGGGCGGGAGAGAAAACCCGATTGCCACGGTATTCGGGGCTAACGAGCCTGGTAAAAACTTTTTCTAAGGACAACGGTTGAGATGAATTGCCTCCAGGGGCCCTCGTCCAAGACAAGTTCTAGTGCTGTTTAGATGTGCTCATTTGTGATGGAAAAGGGCCGGGTACTTCTGCCAAGCCTCAGTGGAAGGAGAGGCGGGCGAATGAGATAGGAGACCACGTCCGCCTGCAGAGTCAAATCCCGGCGCTGGGATTGGCCAAGGAAAAGAACTCGCTGCAAGAGGTTGAGGTTGAGGTTGACAATGACAAGGCCGAGCCGTCATCGTCATCGAGCGGGCCCTTTGGTGGGGCCGTTTCTCACTGATGATCCGGGAGGAAAACGTCCTCTGTACTGTGATATGTACGAATCGCCTCAGTCGAAGCGGAGGCATGACATGGCAAGGCAAGGGTTGTTCCTAGCGCCATATCGCGTCGACGGGGATTCACGAATGGGGGTTACAGGGCAGTCCACCCAAAAGTTTCCATGGAAGAGTACCGGGATCGAGGTTCGTCTAGGTCAGATGAACGATCTCATGCGGCAGGAGCATTGCGCCGGGATGAGACTCTGGTGCGTTGAGGGTGAGCCTTTGCTAGCTGGCCCATCATAACCGTGAAATGAGACTGGGAAAGATCAGAAACGCGGTTTGGCTTAGACGGCCATTCGGCAGTTTTCGGAGACGCAAGCGAGGCCACAGACGCATAATTCAAAAGGCGATCGCGAATGTGGCGGGAAAATGCAATAGCAAAGTACAGGCGAGCTGTTTCGTGATTGATCGAGTTAAAAACAGAGTGTGCGGAATATACCACAGATATCCAAACGTCTGAAGGCTGGGACGAGAATAAGGAAACACGCCCTGAGTAACCATAGGGGATGCGCTGCAGCCCTCCGGAGCCGGGGTTGTTGAGGAGCACTCAATGTACGTACTGAGACACGCTTCCGGGTGGAACCGAACAGAGCTCTCAGCTTCCTTTTCCGATGGCAGGCAACAGACCAATGACCATGCATCAATTACTAGAGCCAGGAGAGGGCGGGAAGAGCAGGACTACCACTTGACCTTCCGCCATCCCATCTTGTCCGAGGGTATTGCTGCTACCAAGACGTGATATTCCATAAATAAACGCACAATTGACAGCTTGACATCCAAGGTAGCCTCAATTCACACCGCATGTGTGCTGCTCTTCCCCTCGTTTGCCCTTATTTATAGATATGTCAGACCACCTTACCAGCGCTTCCATGTGCCAAGCTTCAGTGAGGACGACGAAGGGCTCTCATCGGTCCAACCATCGTGGGTCTCGGCACAATACGTTCTACGTGAGCGGCACACACTAGCCCCATGTTCTAGGTTTACTTATTCGACCATAACCGTTTATGATCATCCAGCGTTGTAACGCTGGACGAGATTCCGAAATTCCGCAAAAGCAAAAGCGACAGTTCAATCTTTCAAAACGAGAACGAGCATCTCTCGAAACTGGCAGGATCCATCGTCCTTTAATCGTTCGCCTGACTTCGCCTTTGCGGAATCTCGTCTCCAACCCACTGTCCCAACTTCACTGCCGAGCTTCGCTGATATTCGTAAGCTGACGATCGAGTTTGAAGGGCTCAACGGTCCCTTCAGGCAGGACGGATTGTAGAAATCCGGCGTTGGGTTGATTGTTATCGGATTTTCCAGTCCAGGGAACTCTGAAAAAGCAAACAATGTGTATCGTGGCTCACGACGACCCCGGTTACCGGTTTGCCGTCCTTGCGATAGACGAATTTGTGTAAATTAGCAAACGGCTCTGCCGTACCCGGCTCAAACAGACGCTCGCCGCCGACGATACAGACTTACACACATTTGACTCCCACCGTCAATCAACGTCGGACGTTGGCATCACAGCTCACACGCAGCAAACCACACACAAGGGACAACAGATTGGCACAGAACAACGGTCGTATTGGTGGGGTCTTGCTTGAAGTTCATTGCTTTTGGTGTAAATGAGATCCTAGCTCCACGGCGTTCCGCTGGTATCGGCCATGGCTAACCCAATTTTCCCTCCCAAACGCCGCAAAATTCCGTGCCCCTTTTCTCAATGATTATTTTAGGGTTTCCCGGTCCGCTTAGTAGAAGAAGCCGATGACCTTGCCGGCGACGTGCTTGCGACGGGCCTCCTCGTGGTCCATGATACCGGCGGAGGTGGTCAGGATGACGTAGCCGAACTGACGAGCGGGCAGAAGCTTGACAACCCACTTCTCGAGGTCGGCGAGGCGGACGTTGTAACGGGGAGAGATGACACCGCACTTGTTGAGGCGGCCGTTGAGCTGAACGACGATCTTGCCGGAGCGGTGGTCATCCAGCTCTTCGAATTCGCCAATGTATCCTGGAAAAATGTGAGCGAATGTTGCAGAAGACTAAAACTTTGACATCACGATATGAATCAGAAAAAGGTGTAAGATCTCCGCGTTCAATATATCGGCAACTTATAGGGGCTGGGTCGTGGGAGTGTATGAGACGGTCGCCCTAGTTATCATGCCGAATGGTCCATCCAAAGAAAGAAGTCCTCCAGGAGAAAAGAGGTGGGTGAGGCAAACTGGACTGGGAGCAAGAATTGTCGACATACCGTGGCGCTGCATAACCTGCAGGAACTTGACGATGACCTTGGAGCTAGGACGGATGAGGACCTGGCGCTTGCCGGCCTTCTCGGCGTTGTTCATGCTCTTGAGAGCATCGTGGAGAACGGAGGTGCGGACCATCTTGACGGTTGGTGAATGCGGAGATTCTCAAGTCTGAGTGTGAAATGAGGTATCTGCCAGCGAAAAGTGTGTATGTTAGCCTTCCGAGGCCTAGTGAGCGTGGAGAGTGCCCTCCCAGGCAAAGAAGCTTCGATCGAGAGGAGGGTTCTGCCAGCTCATTGCTGAAGAGAAGGAGCGTATCAGACGTCATCATCGTCGCGTCGTCGTCGGCAAGAAGCAGTTCCTTCATGGAAGAACCGCAGCCGCGTCCGTCAGGAAATCGAGGTCGAAATCATCGTGCTCTCATTATCGCGGCGACGACTCGTCTGATTGCTCCTCTCCGGCATCAAGGAAAAAGCACGAGTTCCTGCTGCGATCAAGGCGGCATGACTGAATTGTTTGCACGTACCTCGGTGGTTGAGTGGTGCCGCTAAAGGTTCTGGCGATGCTTGACGATGGGAAGGTCGGGAGTCGGAATCGAGAGCAGCTGGGAAAATTAAAGCCAAAGTCCATCCCGGGCGAAAAATTCGCCAGTCGGTCTTGTGGGTGGTCTGTGCACTGCCAAATTGCCCTAAGCGCACCGGATGGGCGACCCCGCCGTCCAGCCAATAAGCGATGTCTGTAATTTTTTCCAGCGAGTCCCAATTCCCGTTCAATTCGCACAAGACTCACTTTTATTCATAAATCAACCCATACACATCACAACACCACTCTTCGAGGATCGCACCGGCAGAGACTTGACGCAAACTTTCAAGATGGTGAGTCTCCGCTGATTCCCTCTGCGCATAATTGCCCACTGGCGCGGGATTCCCGCAATGAACGCTCGAAACCTATCAATTGGATTCGGCGGGCGATCGGGAATCTCGCGTGCATCTGCGGGCTGGGCCGGCCGTGAACCACCCCCGGGGCGCCCTGGCCCTTTCGCTTTTTGTTGTTGCACGATCAGACTCGCTGACCGATGGCTTGCGCATTTCTGTAGTCGGACGTAGAAGAGAACAACGCCCCCGAGGTGGCCGAGGAGGTCGAGGTTTCCGCCGATGCCGGTTCCAAGGGCCAGATGTCCGTTCTTGACGCCCTCAAGGGTGTCCTGAAGCTCGCCCTCATGCACGACGGTCTTGCCCGCGGTCTCCGCGAGGCTTCCAAGGCCCTCGACCGTCGCCAGGCCCACATGTGCGTCCTCAACGAGGCTTGCGAGGAGGAGGCCTACAAGAAGCTCGTCATTGCCCTGTGCTCCGAGCACAAGATCCCCCTGATCAAGGTTCCCGACGGCAAGCAGCTCGGCGAGTGGGCTGGTCTCTGTGAGTTGGACCCCGCGAATGGTTGATGTCGGAGGACTGTGGACTAATCTGGATAACAGGCGTGTTGGACCGTGAGGGTAACGCCCGCAAGGTCGTCAACTGCTCTTGCGTCGTCGTCAAGGACTGGGGTGAAGAGTCCCAGGAGCGCTCCATCCTCCTCAACTACTTCCAGACCGAGCAGTAAATTTGGGTTGGCTTTCATGATTTGAATTTGGGCGTCACGACGGGGTGAAGGGTATAGAGGGGCGACGGTGAAAATCTATAACCGCCGCAACCAACGAATATTTCGGTTGTACTCTAGCTTCTTCAGCTGGCATCTCGAAACAAAAAATGGAGGACTCCTTCTGGAGGTCAGGTCATTTTGCATCTGGGCAAATAAAGAGAAACGGCATTGGGCACTCTTGAACCACAACTACTTGCGCGCATGTCCGTCCCACTTGATTGATTTGGTGTTGTACGTGTGAGCCGAAGCTCGGAAACCTACTTCTTGCCCTCCACCTGGCTCAAGAGTCAGCGTACCGCATCTCAAGACCATTGGAGACTGCTATCTTACTTACCATGATGATGTGATATCCGAACCCCGTCTTTGCCTCTGCGATGACTGGATTCGACGTTGTGCTTGGAGCGAGGGGAAAGGCAACGTCCTCAAACTTGGGATCTAAGCTTCCCTTCGTCTTCCAGCCCAAAGACCCTCCTATCATAAAACCCCAAATCAGAACCCCGCCCCGTTCCACAACTGCTCTGAGTAAAAAAAAAAAGGGGGGGTGAGCGCAACTCTTACCTTGCCTGGCCTTGTCCTCAGAGAATTCCCTCGCGACATCATCAAACTTGGCGCCACCCTTAAGCTTGGCCAGAGCCTCCTCCTTCTTCCCGTGCTTCTCGCACTGAGTCGCTGGTCAGTATTCGATTTCCCCCAAAAGCCGTCAGCTCCTGAGAGGGATGCTCACCAGAATGTGACGGACGTTGATGGACTGCGCGCCCTTGGCCTTGCTGCCCTTGTCGTCGCTCTCACCCTTGGCTCCCTTCTTGCCGCCGCCGCCGCCGCCAGACTTGTCGGCGGGCTTCTTGTCGTTTTTACCCATGCTGGCTGCGTGAGGGTTGGGCGTTATGGTGGTGTTGAAGATTGGTTCGAGAGCTTTTGGTGGGGGGTTTGGAGGCCAGAGCTCTCACCCTCTGTTCCTCACCCCACTAACCAAGACCCTGGGATGTGTGTGACGAAATGCGGGGGAGTCGGCCTCAGCCGCCGCCATGTCAGAGACAGCACCAGGAGTCCAGCTTTTTGGATTGCTACTCCAAATCTCAATCATGGACTCTACTAGTCGCGGTGGCAAGCTCTACCATTTCAGAGGCAAACCAGCTTAACCAGAGAGCAGTCCATGATCTTCCCGCCTTCGCCATGGCTGCATCGCTCGCTTCGCTGGACAGTCTTCCGACTGAGATACTGACTGAGATCATCTCATACATCACCGACTTGAAGACGCTATACAATCTCATCACGGCCTCCCCGGAGGCCACCCGCATTTTCAACAGCCCGACGATGGGTCCCGAGGTCCTCGAGATCGTCCTGAGAAGCTCCATGGCACCACAAGTATACGGCCTGATCCGGTTCGTAGCCATCGTTCGGACGTCAACTCAAGACGATCCACCGGCGGCATCTCTCGATACATTCGTCGAGAGAGCCAATCACCACACCCAAAAAAGCGGCCATATGCGATTTCACAGCACAGCCCCTCCACTCACGCACACGTACCGCGGGCAACAGCCCGGTGCCATCAGGAGCATTCTCCAAACTGCCCGCCGCGTAGCCTGTTTAACGCCAGCGTGCCTCGCATACTATCGTGACCAGTGGCTGGCCGCGTCACCCTCGCACTCGGACGACGACATGCGAGGATGGGCATACACCACGTGGAGAGGGCGCTACGCGGGTCGGCCGTACGAGCCTCGAGATGTCGGCCCACCGGTCTGGGTCGAGGAACACCGAGTAGCGCGCGGCTTCTGGAGACTCCAGCTGCTCTACGAGCTGCGGAGAGCCGTCTCCGAGGACCGCCTGGAATCGACGTTCGACGAGGCGCACCGTCGCGTGTCGTGGGAGACCCTTTGCAAAGGACTCCGATACGAGAAGGAAGAGTTTCTCACCGTCTCGGACTTTGTCGACCACGTCCGCGCGGAACATCCGGGCCGTCCATGGTCGCTGCCTGTCCCGTCCGCCTCGTCCAGGGAATGGCCAGATTCGGCGCCGCCCGTCGCGGTTGACGAGGACGCGGGACACACGTGGGGATTCCTCATGAGCCAAAACGCCGTCGGCTGGGCCTACGCAAACATGCGCCTCCGGCACTTCCCGCCATCGCCCATCCGCGGCGTCCCCCTCCATCCCTTCCGTCGGCTAGGGCTCTTCATCTGGGACTACGACAAGCTGGTCAAGATGGAGCTGATGTCTACGACGGCGTACCCGTTCAGCGCACAAGACGGGCCGTACAAGATGTACACATGGCGTAGTCTCCTGAGCAAAGAGGTCCTGGACGAGGTCGAGAATGGCTTAGAGACGGGACATTTGCGACGGGAAATGCGCCGGATAGAAGAAAACGAGGGCTTCGATTTTTGAGTTCGGAGCGCAAGCATCAGCCGGATATCCGTACCTGAGAACGTGTTGTTGCATCCCTCTGCGGGTACTGTGCCCCACTTGAACCCCAGCTGGGACCCGGATTGGTCATTGCAGAGAGGGGGCCCGCAGAGTCCGAGGGTCTATAGGCAACACTTTTGTACTTAGCTTTCGCCTTCGGGCATTTGGTCAATTTGAAACGATACAGAGAAGATTAGCATGGCCCCTGCACTAAGGATGACACGCTCAATCAAAGAGAAGCTACCAATTTTTTTCGATTTTTGATGCATTGTGCTGAGACGGAAGCGACGCATTGAAAGATGTAAATTTTATCCTCAATTGACTGGAAGTTCTTCGTCAAAAATGAGTTGATAAATGTCTGCGCTGGGAATCGAACTAAAAACTCCACCGAATCGAGAAAAGACCACCACAACGGCTCGCTCCCGTCCTCTTTCCACCTTTGCCACAGTCATCCTGCTGGGACAAAATCACATCACTCAGAGTAAATGGTAACGACTTTGAGGAATTTTTTTTGATTGCTTGTGCGTTCGCGTCGACACTGCAACAGGCGAGCTGATAGGGTATATCGCTGCATCCCAAACATGCAGGTTTGATAAACAGACTTCCGCTGCGATCAGGTGAGCGAAAACGGATGACGATGGGTAGTTCGTAGGTCATCATCATTATTTATGGCGTGGTGACACAGGCTACAGTAGGTAGTACAGGGTATCTCTGAAATCGCGTCTCCGTCCTCTTGTCCTCTTTTTTTTTTTTGGTTGGTTTCAAACAGACAAAATAAGTCCCAGGCCGCATCCCTCCTGACCGAGAGAAGCTTTGAACTCACTCGCGCGCCTCCAGTGCTCGCGGTCGATGCGCTCTTCCTCCTTGCGCAGCTTGAAGTCCAGAAGGCCATCTTCGCCCTTGCGCTGGCGAACCATCTCGGCCTCGACCTTCTTAAACGCGTGCCAGTCGTCCATCTGCGACGGGCGAGGGACTTGCTGCACATCGTCGAGGGGCTTCTGTCCGTCAACGCGCTCGAGAAGCAGTTCAAGGCGGTATTTGTCTGTGGTGGCATTCAGCCGGTTGCCGTATTGGCGAATTGTGTAACTGAATTACCTGTTAGTCAGGATGTCAATGCTTGGAAGCGGGAAAGATAACGTACAGTCCATCGTAGCGCACGCCAGCTTCAGGTGCGAGGTTGCTCTTGAGGCGGTAGCCTCGGAGAATGCGGATCTGGGTCCCAACTTGGGTGAGGAGAGAGACGTGCATATCGGAGAGGCGACCCTCGCGGACGAATCGGTAGAGGTTGCCGCGCACGTGCTCTTCGCGACCGGTAAGGAGAGGGAGAGCGGCGACGCCGTACTTGCTCTTGGTGGGCTTCTCGACTGCGGTGCCGAGGATACCGTCGCGGTGGGCACAAGCAAGGTTCAGCCACCAGCTGCGGAGGGTCAGCTATCATCGCTTCGAAGGGCAGACTTGGGGTTCACGTACTGGCCAGGCTCGAATTGTTGGTTTCCCTCGAGCTCTGAGATGGGATCACGGCAGCTATATTGAACGGACCACGATTCAAGTGGATCTTGGCCAGTGGCGGTGAAGCTGATGTCGCGCATCTCGCCACCAGTGGACAGGCTGCGATGGCGGAACTGATCGATGGCGAAGTACTGGTCGCGGAAGCGGGCGCGCCACATCTTCTGAAGGCTCTCAGCGACAGCCATGTCGGCGCGAAAGCGAAGGGGGATCGGTGAGGGACGGTGGGCAGGGTCGAGAATGTCGAACAGCAGCTTGTCGAGGCGGGCATGTTGAAGAGTCTCGAAGTCGAGGGATGGCGCGTGGCGTAGCTCCTCCTTGAGAGCTCTCTCGAGGAGGCTCTGAATCTTGTCTGCATTGGGCCCTAGACTTCTCTCGCGGCGAAGACATGTTCGGACTGAGTCGGAGAGTTCCAGAAGCTCCTCCTTGGTGGGCAAAGGCTCGACTGGAGGAGATGGAAGGCAGGCTACGTCGATGTTAGAGTCTGGGGTCATCATCTGGTGGCTGAGTTTGCTGACCTGATCCGGGATATCTGACGAAGTACGTGTCCGATGTCCCATCCATCTGGAAAGGCGAGCGGCTGGGTCTCGTGATCACTTGAGTAGGCGACATGACGATGATGCTTGTAAGGGGCCGATGTTTCGAGGAATCGATGTCGTATGCTGAATGCTGGTAGGTATCGTAAATCCCATCTAGGCTGTAAGATGGAAGTCGGAGTGGTGCGTAGTCTTTCCAGTCACGCTTGAGGGTGAGGGTTCAAATGGAGGCCCTGCAATCGAGGAGGGATAGGAAGATAGCTTATAAGGGGAGTCGGAGATGAGCGTACGGCTTGGAAAAAGAAAACATGGTGTTTATGCTAGCAAAGTGTGCGCCCGCTGGTTTACGGGATCGAAGTGATTCGAAGGGCCGGAAAGAGGCATAATTGGCGTGCGGGTGGCACTCGCCATGAGACAAACGTGCAAATGGGGGGAAGCAGTGTCCGTTGAGCTCAGATGGCTAGGTGGGAAGTCTTGGCTTGTGCAGTAGGAACGATGAGTTCATCGTGTTTCCTCAGCTTTTGGCGCAAGCTATCGAGTGTTTGGTACGGGCCAACCACGAACCTTGAGAAGTTTGAGGAGACTAGTGGCACTGGGAACTTGAAACGCATCGGAGGCTGCCAAGACAGGTAAGGTGGCCGCCCGTCAGCCTCCGAGAATCCGGTGCAATGGGTGGCTAACGAGGGCTTTGTCCAGACTGTTGACAGTGGATGGAGGCCGCACTTGATGTTGCCATTGCTGCCACTGATGGCCGTCGCAGAGATAACGTGGGACCGCTGAAAACCCCTTGTGGCCACTGACTTTCGGGGAGCTGCAATTGTCCGCGGCGTCTCTGGCGTACGTCTTGGGTGTAGATTCCCTCATTGGTTATTCCAAGTCCGGCGATGCTGCGAGACATCTTGTTACAGAGCAAACTGGTGTTGGTGATGAGAGCCGACAGTTTTGCATCTAAGCTAGCACATGATGGGTCAGGAATCCCGCCCAAGCAGTCGGCGCCTTGCCGGGCCATGTGGCATTGCCTCGGAAAAGTTGTAGTTGGTTCCGGTGTGGTTCAAGGTCGGTCGTGGTTAACCTTTTCCGGCCTCCACCCGGAGTGTCTGTGTTCCCCGAAGGCCTAGTGTCATTTAAGGGTCTTTGACAACGCAAGCCCGGGGCTCACGTATCCACGACTCTGAATACAAGCCACTGTATCATTGCCTCTCAAGTGTCACAACGTCGTGGTCGAGACCTTTGAGCACACCGCACCGAAATCACAGTGGCGGCCACCATCTCACTGTACTTGCATCAGAGTCGAACTCTGAATTCGATCCGATCTACCCATAGATTCGAAACACAAGCGTAGTCTCCATCATGTCGAACCAAGTCATCGACTTAACGGCTGTCATCACTCCCAGACCGGGCAAGGCAGAAAAAGTGAGTCAACATCCGTAGTCGGCGTGTTGAGTAATCTCCTGTCTCACCTCCCCTGCCTCACCAAGCGAGTGTGAGGACGTCAACGAGTCTCAATCTGAGACGACTAGTGCGGTTTTGACGTGATTAAACCAGATCTTCCAACTCTTCAGTAACTGCGTCGACTATTCCAAGACCAATGAGCCAGGCACTCTACGGTATGAGATCCGAAGGGGACTCCAGGACAAAAACGGCGGCCTGGAGGAGTTCGTCGTGAGAGAGACGTAAGTGGACTGGATATTGACGTCAGCGAAAGCGGGAGATCGACTGAACATGCTACCAGATACGCCGACGAGAACGCGCCGAACAAACACATGGTCGGGCCCGACGTCGTTGCCCTCGTGAAAGCCATGGAGACCGGCGACCTAGTCGAGAACGTCAAGGTTATCCATACAAAACCCGGCGCTGGTTACGAGCGCTCAAAAATCTGAGGTGAGGGCTTCGAAGAGGGCGAAGTGGGTTGAGGCGACAGAAAGCTCGCATGTCTTCTTGGCCCTCGGAGCCCAGGAAGTTTCTCTCTGAATGAAATGAGTTAGCTGTGATGCCTGCAAAGCCTTCCCGGGGAGACGAATGGAAATGGACCGCGTCGGGATAAGCATGGAGGCTGAACTCGTGGAAGCCAACAGAGGCCATGGGGCTTTAGCAACGCCAGGTGTCCAGCCTCGGATATGATTCTGGCAGAATAGTGAGTGCCACGACTTTGAGCAGAATTATGCGCAAGACAAATCCTGTGCTATTTGTGAGCAAAGACACCCGATGCCTCGTCGGACAAGCGGAGGATCAGTAGTTCATTAGCTGCGAGCTCTGGTATGTAATTGCCATCTCTTGGACGAAGAGCGTCGGTTAGATGATATTTGGATGGGAATCATTCCACCAACAGCAGTGGTCTGTCTTTTCGAGGAATGGGGCAACGTCCCAGACATGGGAATGGGAGTACAATTGACCGTTTGTAAGATCTAAGAACGGCTGAGAATTTAAGACCCAAGAACGTTGGAAATGCCATGTGGTATTGCGATCAGATCAGAATCACTGGCAAGGAACGGCGAGGGTAGTGTGTACGGACGTAAGACTGAGTTGTGTGTGTCGATCCATGTGTCTGGTCTGGCGCTTGGTTCGCCCAAGTAAGGAAGCACTCGCGCCAGGCACTGCCGGAATGCCAGCCAGAGAACCCGGCATCAACACCTAAGCTCTAAGTGAAGATAGCACGCCAGAAGGCTGAGAACCACGCCTTGCGAGGGCAGAATGCTGGGACACACCTGGAGTTCCCACTCGTTGTAGTCGAAACTGCCTTCAATCTGGTAACGCTCCAAGCTCTTTGCGAACATATATGCTCGACGTGAGCTGCCGGGATACCGCAATACCCATCTACTACGCAAGATAATTCTGTGGCTGCATCTCAGGGCCGTCGCCGGTCGTTGTGCTCTTTCCACTTTCCGTTGCAATTAGCATAGAATGCGCGTGATTAAACCCTTCTCAAACCCCCCCTCATCAAGGCGAAGGAAGCCTTGGCTTCTGATGCAGCATCGGAGGCATCTGTTCAATCTACACTGTACGCAGCGGACTATCCCCAGTGATGCGGTTCATAGCAGAAGATGAAGATGTGGCTTGTCCAGGGTACCATTCTTCAACCAAAACTCACCATTCCCATGGTTTTGGATCTTAGGTTGTTGGCGTTCTTCCCAAGTTCGCTGGTGGATACGGACGTAAACCATGATATGTCCCCACTTTTCTTACCAGTGCTGCCTACCTACCTAAAGGTCGGGTTGGTGCGCGACTACCGAATTATCTTGGCAACTTACTCTGCCGTCAACATCCTCCGCTCAGAACCTGCCAGTGACACAAAACTCCGGAAATGGCGGACAGCAACAAGGAACTCCTCGCTAAGGCGCAGGAATACTCTTCCAATAACGTCGATCTCTACGAGCTACTCCAAGTCGAACAAACCGCAAAGGACGAAAAAGAAATCCAGCGCGCGTGGCGCAAACAGTCCCTCAAGTACCACCCCGACAAGACCAAGGACGCGTTCGACCCCGAAAAGTGGGAGCTCATCGAGAACGCCCGCGACATTCTCCTCGACACCGCCGCCCGCGCAGCCTACGACAATGCCCGCAAGGCGACGCTCCTCCGCAAGGCAGAGCGCGAGCGCGTGCAGGGCGCCCGCAAACGCGTCATCGACGAGCTCGAGGCTGCGGAGCAGGAGGCCAAGAGACAGCGCCTCGAGAAGGAGGAGCGCAGTCGCGAGATGGAGCGCGAGAAGGTTCGTCTTCGCGAGGAAGGCCGGCGGCGCATGGCGGAGGAGGCAGAACGATTCAAGAGGGAGCAGCTGGAGCGCATGGAGCGGGAGCGTGCACCGGACGAATACGATGTGAAGCTGGCGGAGTTGCAGAGACAGCTGGACGAGAAGAGGCGACTCAAGGCTGAGAAGAAGGCTAGGAAGAAGGGCAAGACGGACGGTAGCGTAACTACCGAGGAGGCACCAACATCCCAACCAGCAGCTGCGGCACCAGCTGCCCCGCGTGCGCCGACGAATTGGAATGACTTAAAGGCGCGAATGATCGCAGCACAGAGAAAGAAGGAAGCAAAAAAGGCAGCAGATGCGGGAGAGACGAATACACCAGGGACAACGACAGAGACGACGACAACGGCTTGATTACTCCTACACATATACCCCTCTTTTTCTACAGTACTCTAAGACACAACAGGAATGGCACTGACTTCTACTGGGTAGGTGCCTCACTCAACCCATTCCTCAACCAGTCGGGCACGAATGCCTTGATCTTCACTGCGTTGTTCTTGTCCTTGTCGTCCTCGCCCCATTGCAGCAGGAACTCATTGGAGGGGTGGTAGGTCGAGGCAGCGGTCTCGCCAGGCAGCACGATGTCCGTCATGATTTCCAAGCGGCAAAGTCCCAGACCGACGTTCCCAACACCCTTGAGCCACTTGCCCGCACTCCTGCCCCTCTTGCCAGCCCGGCCGATGCTCGCCTCTCGGGGAATCGTTTCCGCTGGCAGACCCTCGGGCCCGTGGTTCGCGTCTTCCTCCGGCCTGTACTGCAACGTCTGCGGCGCTGCCCTGTCCACATCATAGATCATGCATGGCAGTATCCTCTTGCGTACCACACCTCGGTGCTTCGTTCGAATCGTAAGCTCTTGTCCTACGTAGCAGCCCTTGTGATAGTCGATGCCGTTCATGAAGTCCATGTTGGTCTCCTGAGGCAGCGCGTGCTCTCGGATAATCTCGTCCTGTCCCTCGGCGACACCCTGCAGGTATCGCCTGATGGTGTAGCTGTCCTCCGTCGTAGCCTCGAGATCCAACTGCGGTGGCGTGTCCTTGCCCTGAATTAGGCGGTATCCCAATCCAGGTGTCCTCGGATCCCTGGTCAATGTGCTCAACGTCGCAGCGTCCGTCGTGATGGGCTTCCCGCTGTCGTCCCAAGCGTGCCACACCGCCGCTTCATCCACCGCCAGCAGTCGCACGTTGAATTTGGCTCGCAGCTTGTATCGCTTGATGTGCTTCGCCAGCCTCTCCGCCTCGTTGGCGTCGGCCTCGATCAGGAACCGCGTACCGGCCTGCTGCTCCTCAGCCGCCGCGCCGCCAACCAAACCGGTAGTGTCCGGGTAGATGAAGACATCGTGCAGAACGCGGCCGGTGGCGTTCAGGAAGGCGGCGTAGAAGCCCGTCTCCCGTGCGCGAGCTTCTTTGGATGCGATGTCGGCCGTGATGACCCCTTGGAGGAACTTCGCAGCATCCGGACCGGCGACGGAGATGAGGCGGCGCGAGGGAAGTGCCGTGAAGCCGGCGGCGGGCGGTGCCGGGGGAGGCGGGCTGATGTTGCTCGAGTACTGGCGGCGTTGTCGCTGCTGCTGGCGACAGCTGCGGCAGACGAAGCCGGCCGCGGGTTGCTGCGTGCGAGCTGCGAGTCGAGGAATCCCTTGCATTTTGAATGCTTTTGACTCTTTGACCGTAAGAAGGAAGATAAGGCAGTCTGAGGACTTTGTTGTCGAGCTTCCGGAGCTGGGGAGTAGCTCGAGCCGCGCGAAATCGACTTCCCCACGAATGCGGATCCGCTGCTGGAAAGAAAATTGTTCCTTGTTAATAATGACGTCCTTACCCGGAACGCACGGGGCAGCCGGGACACAGGCCGGGAATGCCAAGTGTCAGGTCGGCGACGGTCGACCTAACGCCGACGAACCCCGACGGTCCAGCTAAGATAAGGCACCATCCGTGTTATGTGTGGGCATTGTTCAGGGTTCTCCCTGATTTTACGTGGCCCATGCTCCCGCACTCAATTGCTGCCTAGTACCACTAATAACAAACCAGTCTAAACCACCTCCGCAACCATCGCGAAATCTCCCTGCCAGCTCAACTTTGCTTCGTAAGGTAATCGAAATTTTATAATGACACTTTTGGGCAATACGAGATCAAACTGGCTCCCGTTGTTCGAAACACTCTGGGGAACGGCTTTCGCGCAGCAAATGGCGCAGTCTCACGCAGACGGCCGGCGTTACACACACACACACACACACACACACACACACACATACACACACACACACACACACACACAGCGCTCTGCATCCCTTGTGCAAGGCTGAAGGAGCTGTGCAACCGTAAGCAATCCAGTGGGCTCCAAATCTCCTTGAATATCGAACCCCGACCGCCATGCCACCAATCACCTTAATCACAATCGCATGGCCAGTGGGCGCAGGATGCGCTAGTGTCGGCGGCTAAATAGATGCCGCCATCAGCTAGGCACCGCCAGACAAGATGCCCAACAAGGGGCAGAGGTCCTTTTACTCGGCTTCCTTGGCTGCCTATGGGCTGATTCTGAAAGTCGGTTCCCAGCAGCGAGCATGCAATGGCCTGGTCATGTGTTTTTCTATTGCCGATCCAATCTGACAATTCCTTTTGGGGGCCCTTTTTGGGAAGGGTTGTCTCCTCGCATCCTCCTCTCCCGACTTTCCTCGCTTTTCCCAATGTAAACTTCTTCTTGAATCCTTCCGTGATCGTCGGATGAGATTGATGCTGCACCGTGCTTGGCCCGGATCTTGAGCTTTTGGATGACCTCTTGTAAGCGGATCGCCGCCATATCGACAACTGTCGGCGGTTGTTCTGTGTCGCTAATCAAAGGCGTGATTCTGTGCGCTAGCCCGCGTTCTCCTCACACATCCCTAGCCTCAATGGTTTCACGACTGGCGGCGCTGCTCGCCGTCGCGCAGCTCGCGACGACGGGTTACGCGCAAACAGTAGACGTGCCAGACGTCGATTCTTTTCTGAGAAGAGCATTCCCTAGAAGTAAGTCGATTGTGATATTGATTAGTACGCCTCCTGAACGCTGACAACAAATAGCAACTGTCGTAAAGGACTACCTTTACATCGATGGAGGAGAGGTGTCGCAGCTCGTCGACGGAAAAAACACAAGTCGCGCTTCCGATCCAGGTTCGTCAAGCCCGCTTCCACGGCATTGATCCTCTACTAAACGGCCCCCGTCAGTCAATGTCACACTATCAATCGATCTCTCGACATCATGGAAGCCCTCGGATGTCACCCTGAAAGAATCCAAAAAGATAGCCCCGAAGATGATGAGGCAGGCAATCTTCAAAGACAACTCGTCGGACGACTTCTACATCTGGGGAGGATTCGCCCCCTACGGCGCAAAACTGCCCGACGCGCAACTCTGGCGATTCAACACGGACGGAGAAGGTGGGGGGACTTGGAACACGGAGATCAAGCCTGGACACAGCTCCTTCGTCAGCCTCGAACGATCCCAGGGCGGCGCCTTCGTGAGCACCCCGGACTCGGGTTTCTACTTTGGCGGCTACTCCCAGCCGAATTCCGACCCCTCCCCGTCCGGTCCGGTGCCGGGATACCTGCATTTCAACTATTCCGACCACACGCAGGCATGGAAGAAGACGACCAGCGTGCCGTATTCGACGTATGGCACCCTAAATGGCGGTGCTGCTCACTATGTCCCGACGTATGGTGATAACGGTCTGATCATGATTCTGGGCGGTGCAAATTTCCCGCCTGGTAAAACTTCGCGAAACTTACCGCTCCTCGCCTTTGACAACCTCTACTTCATGGATCCCGTCACAAAGGTGTGGTATAATCAGAAGACGTCGGGTACTGCGCCAGCTGGTCGTCAATGGCACTGCGCGGTTGGCGCACAGGGCCAAAACAACACTTACGAGATGTGAGTTGCCATGATTCAAAAGACATTCGGACCGAAGCTAATCATATTTCAGCTTCGTCTTCGGCGGCAGCAGCGGAAATACCTCTTTCGATGAAGTCTGGATCCTGAGTTTGCCCGGGTTCGTCTGGAAGAAGGTCGATTACACGTCAACGAGCCCCCGCGACGCCATGGGATGTGCTGTCGGTGGCCGGCGCCAGATGATCACCGTCGGCGGCGTCAACCGGAGCTGGGACGAGGCCATCAAGTTCTTCAAGGACAAGGACCCGTTCCCTCAGGGCATCGGTATCTTCGACATGACGGAGCTGAAGTGGACCGATCAATACGATCCTAACGCCGCCGCTTACGACACGCCCGACATTGTCAAGTCTTGGTACGACGAGGGGTAAGTCGTCAGAACATGACTTCATGGGCAGTTGACTAACGATAAGAGCAGCAACCACGCGGATTACTCAACCGAAGAAGTTGCCGCCCTTTTCAAGCAAACCAACTCCAACTCCGGTTCGAGTTCGGGTTCGGGTTCCGGCTCTGGCAACAGTTCCTCCAGTGACTCGGACTCTGGCAACAGTTCCTCCAGTGACTCAGACTCCGGCTCGTCCATTGTCGGCGCAATCGCTGGCGGAGTCGTCGGAGGTGTGGTTGGGGCCGCCGCCATCGGCCTGGCTGCCTTCTGCCTCTTGAAACGACGCAAGAGGCAACAGCCTCTGACGAAGGAGCCCGCCGTCGCGCAGGCGCAAACCTATGCGCCGCAGCACGACTACACGCCGGTCCCGCCGTCAGCCACCATCACGGCGTCCGAGTTGGAGAGTGGTCAGGACCATCAGACCCCGCCTCCCGACATGCCAAAGACGGCGCGCACGCTCGAACTATCCTCGGATACGAGCGTCATGTACGAGCTTGACGGGTCGGGAACGCATAAGTAAGGAGGCGCGAAGTAATGACGAGAGAAAGACGGCTGTGAACCAAGACCGTAAATACCCTCATGATAATCCTTTAGACTGCGGACAGCCAATCATAACGAAATATTCGAATGGGTTTTGCCAGACGTCTGCCGCCGAGTAAGAACCTTTCCTTCCGCGCCTGGTAAAATCTGGACGGTGGCAAATAACGGAGACTTCGTTTGAATGCAAACTGATAATTGCTACCTGGCGTGATGGGCACGTTCAGGACATGTTGTGTGTATTGTTCATATTTCCAAAACTATTGCGGACAACGACGCACGGAGGAAGTGAAGCGCTCAGCCGATGGCGGCCACAATCTGGGCAAGAATCCTTTCCTTACGCGCCGCCTATCTTCGCGAAGGGGTCTGGTTCTTCTCTTCTTTTGCTTGCTGAATCCAAGAGAGAAGGAGAGAGAAAAATAAACCCCTGTGATCCTCTCGTCTCTTCCGGCAAACATATTACACAGTAGAGACTTCAACTTTGAAAGCCGATCACAGGCTCACCACTCAGAGCTGTATGAAGTTCTGATTGAATTTGCTCTTTTCGGGTTTCCTCCAAGATCGTCCCGTCTATCCATCCTCAGCACGGGACAGTAGACAAGAAGCGCGAGTCCCGCTGACAGCCTTTCTCTTCCTGAACTGCTGCGGCTGCGGCACAGTCAGAAGCAAAAGCTAAGCTCCAACGTGAACGACGGGTCAAAGATGCCAGCGTCCGACAACGACAGAGAACACCTGCACACGAATGTGGGGGAAAAAGAAAAAAATATATATATGCAATCTGCCCCCTCCCGATGCCCCGAAGATGAATCGACTTCATTTGTTTTTTTTTCGGAGCAACTGATCAAAAAGAAAAAGAAAAAATGACAAACCGAGATCGCGCAGTTAAGAAACTCGACGTCTTCGAGACAAGGTGAAGATCTCTCTGCGACAATCTCCGGTACTGGACAATTGCTAGCCTCAGAACGTCTTTGAGTGCCATTCTCCATACCCTTGGGGCTATCATATCTCTCCTCCAAACGCAGCGCCTACCATGACATGACCGTGTGTGATTTTGGCCAAGGCGGCGCAATCGGCTCGGAAGACCGGCCACGACGAGAGATTGATTCGGCGAGCGGGTGCATGCAAAATTTTAGGTGCGCCGCTCCGTTGGTGACGCGGACTCAGGTATCAGGAACTTGCAAACGGTATTCCAATGTGTGCCAGAGGAGGAAGACGGCAAGCTCGACGGAACACATCCAGACGGGGCGGCTTACAGCGATGTTTCTTCGCGAGAGCTCTGTCGGAAACGGCAACGACGGAACGACAAAAGGCTACTGCGCTGTTGGAAAGGCTGATCGAAGTGCTAGAGAGCATTCCGGATAGAAGCACTGAGGATATGCTGGAAGGACAGACAGTACATCGCGAACGATTGGGCAGTGGACACAGTTGATATGGCCAATCGCATATACGCTATCGTTGCAATGTGTGCAGCCACGAGGACATATATATGCCCGCTTTTGTCGGTACACACAAGCCTTTCCAATTGCCACTGTACACAGAAACGCCGAGAAACACACAAAGAAGCAGTCTGCATTCTGGAACGTGTCGTTGAGCCGCACACGAGTTGGAGGAGAGCAAAAAGAAGCAGCGGAATCGTCCGGGGATACCTCAACCCATCGCAAGCAGCGTCAGCCAACGGCCCACGAGATGACCATGCGCCGTGAGCGCGTCGAGGCGAGGGTGGGAAGCTGACTCGTCCTTCCTCGCGGGTAGGCATCGCTGAAGAGAGAACGCCCGTGGGTAACGCAGTCGCGCGAGGGCATTGCGTACATGACCCATGGAAGTGGTGGCAGGACCAAAGACACGGACGGGTGCACCTAATGCAGAACAGTGAAGAGTCTCAAATTTGAGTGGGCGATGGTACGCGTTGTAGAGGATGAGTCCTCGGACGCAAGCCGTCTGCTCGAGGATACGGAAACTCGCCGATTCAGGCCAAGTCCGGCATTCGAGGAGACCAGAAAACTGATCAGTACTTCTACACAGGGTGCGCTAAACTCAGGGTGGATCACGCATAAAAAAAGGTCGAGGCTGTTAGATCAAGTCATTGAGGTGTGTATAAGCTTTGGGGACGATCATCAACTAACCAGGAGCGCGAAGGTTCTGCTGGCCGAGCACGCGCAGCCAACCTTTAGTGGAATTGCCTAGGATGACTGTTGAGGGGCCTCCTCTCAGCAGTCTGTGGTTTCACCCGGTAGAAAGAGCATGGTATACGGGAGGGAATGGGGCGATAGCCTTTCCTTAACAAAACCCACTGGTAGTGTCTCAGTAAATGCTGTCGGCCCATTAGATCCTCGAAGCAGCACAGCGTTGCTCGCAAAAAGCAGCTTTGCCGCAGAGGAAGTGATACACACGATGCTGCCGCGAGAGAAGAGAGCAAGCCTCAACTGCGTGAAGGGTATAACAGGGTCGTAAACGAACTGGATCGCGGAAGAAAAAACATATGCGCTCAAACCTAGAAATAGGACCAGCCACCGTATCTTGATAGCCGACATTAACCACCGATCGGGAACGGGTCCGTACGGCCAAGTCACCTCCACTCTCCCGGGGCTCCCCTTCGGCCACGGGCCCGGGTTGCGCAGAAGATCGGCCAACAGAGAAGCCAGCACCACCAGGGAACCCAATCAGAAGAGACGCTGAATCCCAGCCCGACGAATCAGGGACATTGACGAGACCCGAGTCTCAGTGGCCCGCAAGCTCGTACCCGTCCACAGCCTCCATCAAACGGAACCGCAACCCAAAATTGAAACGTCACCTCGAAATGCCACCCATGCCTCGCCGATTCCATAAAGATCTTAAAGACAGCAAATCATGACACAATCGAAACGGACAACCTCGCCTCACACCTCAGAAACACCGCGCGTCCGAACTATACTAATCCGCAGATCAGCCCTCATCAAATGACTTCATCATTTTTTTAGGGGTCCAGCGCCCGGGACCCGCGGGGAGTGTAGACGCTACCTACCTTACAACAAGGGAGAACGCCTCCATCGCACGCCCAGTGAGAGCGAGGTACGTCTAAATAGTGGAACCCCCGCCCATCCGGACTTGGGCATGTTCCCGAGAAGCCCGGGGACCGGTAGCTCGGCCGTGTGCACACACTCAACTCTATTTCGTGACATTGACAGCCAGCTGTTCATCCGCGCACGCCAAAAAGTCAATGACGGGCCCCTCGTCGGCCTCGGGACATCTCACCAACTCCGCTCCGCGCAGCGCTTACTCCACGCGCTTCACAGCAACACAGCGCCGTGAACAAGCCTCAACTCCGATCCTGCTGCTGCCATCCCATCACCAGATCTGTCAGGTGGAGATGGCCGCGTCACGTTTCTCGTTCGGCCAAGAGCGTCGCCATCCAGCTTGAACACGCACGCCCCATCCTGTTTCCGCGCTCTCGGATTCCGGGGCGAGGATCTGGTGGTATTGGATGATGACAACCTCCGGAGCCCTATACAACGTGTTCACCAGGCACCCGGAGTCCCGTACGCACACCTGTACCCGCGGACGGACCAACGCTTGTTTCTTGATTCTCGTGGGTTTGCAAGCTGTGTGTGTGTGTGTGTGTGTGTGTGTGAGTGTGTGTGTGTGTGTGTGTGTGAGTGTGTGTGTGTGTGTGTGAATGTGTGTGTGTGAGTGTGTGTGTGTGTATGAGTGAACCCGATGGTCTGGAACATCCGCATGGAACGGGCGACGGCGCGTGTTGGGCCCATATGAGACGGATGGGATCTCGTGAGGTTGAGAACCTGGACGGCGTGCCTTTTCACCGAATCCATTTTCGAATCGGGGTTTTGCTTGAAGATCAGCATGACTTGAGATCGCGATTTGTATTCCCAACATCCCAAAAGTAACGACATTTCCAGTTTGTGTGTCTTCACCGAGGTGAACCAACCCACCCAACCAACAGACTGCTCCAAACTGAAAGTCCGCCCCAGTGGACTCGTGTTCAGTCCAGCATGTTCCGAGCAGTAGCGGGGGTCGGTTGCTTCGGCGAGTGCACAGAGAGCAAACCCGCGGCCGTATCCGCTGCCTCGCATTGATCATCCTGCGCGGAAAGGTGTGGAGTCTTGTCTCTGGTGGATGAATAATTCGATTGTGCTCGGCTTCGGCTTACCCAAGCACAAGCAGGCTCATTAATTATCAAGATCCAATCCACAATACTCCATAGGCGCACACCCACTGTCATCCCGGAGATGGTCTGGACTTAGCGTGAGATTAACTCCAATGCCAAGCTCACCCATCAGAAAGCAGCGGGGATGCAACCCGTTCTACGCATCAGAGACTTTGGATAATGTTCATTTCGCTGTGACTCACCACCGAAGGATGAGCGGAGGAGGGAAGCTCTCCACGATGCCTCGCTTCTCTCGTACCTTTTCGATCGTGAACCATGTCAACTCGCAAGCACCGCGCACTTTGCCCCTCCGAAAGCCTTAGCAGACAGCATCGCAACAAGCGATTGACCCCCCCCGCAGCGGTGCCTGGCGAAGAAGCCCACCGCCCCGCCATGCCGAAAGACTCACATTTCCGCATCGCGCCAATTCGCCGCCGCAGACCAACCCCTTTCCCGGCGGAGGGGCGGAAGAGGGGGGTGTGTGTGAGAGTGTGAGTCTCGAGATGGAGACAGCGGTGCGGCGGGCGGCCGAGAGAGCACTCATCAGCGCATCATCGAAAAAGGACCCAGGCCAAGCCAGTGGATGACATGCGCCGAAGATCGCTGTCCAGCTCGATAGTCCCAGCGGATCACTCTGTTTGCCATCGAGACTTGATAAAGGATTCTTGTGGAAAATAATTCTCGTAGTATCAATAATTGCTACTGCGATCAAAATTGCGTGCGAGCTTGTGCCTTGCACAATCCCGCCTCAGATGACCGCCGCAGGCCGCCCGTCGAAGCGGATAGGGTCCAGGCGCGCAACCCCACGCCCAGTCTCATCCGGGTGAACGTGTCACCTGCACGCCTGCGTGCACTTTGCAGCGAAATTTGGTCGCTGGCTCAATTTCGCATCTTTTAATGCTGGCAAAGCTTAGGCACCGTCAAGGTCCCCCCCCTTCACCGCTCTGCATTGCCTGGTTCGGTGTGAGGCCCTCTCTCAACCACAGCCGTATTCTCCACGATAATTACGGCAGCAAAAGAAAAAGTTTGTGAACTGGCGAGCTGGTCGGTGAGTGTGTTAGCGGTCAGCAAGGCATCGCGTAACGGGGCATGAGTCGGAAGCGTAAGGTAGCATGGTGCAGACCAGCTAGCCTAGGCTCTGAGATGGGTACCAAGGAAACTTCGCTTCCGAGACCTTGATTGACTCGGTTGAGTGCGTGCGACAAGCAGAATAGTCAGTCACGACCACCTGCAATTTCCCCCGCATCGTGCGCTGGATCGGGAAGGGTCAACTCAGGTGAAACAACTAAGCGTCGCCTGTCGCTCGCTGTCTGCTAAAATGATTCCCGATGTCCCGAGGAAGAACTAAATCAACACTCTAAGCTTGCCGAGACTGGCGAACGGAAAAGAAGCGCCTTGTTTATGGACTGCAACAGAAGTTGCTGGTGTCTTATCGGCTACTGGCAGGCGGGAGTGTCACCGGATCGACAATGCTCATCCGGCGTTTTGCCCCATCTTCGTTATCTGTGTGTCGTCGCTGCGTCGCTCACCGGCTCATATACTGGTTGGAGTTTTTCTTTCCCTTTTCGGTCTTTGGCTTGAGGTCGGACGGTTTGTCCAAGGGAAATCTTGCCCTCCACCTCAGCCCTGTTTGTCGGTTTGGCTGCCAGTAAGATAAGCCAACGGCTCATCACACAAACCTTGATCCGCCGTGGCGTTTGGTGTCGGCATCGCGGGATCGGTAAGCTGGAAAACGAGAGGTCGGACGGCTGGCTGACAATTTCCAATTCCAGTCTTGTTCGACCACGACTGACACAGTAAGACGTCGAACCGGGGCCCTGGATCTCGCAATCAGGACAGCCAAGCCAGCCTCGTGCGATTTCCCATCTCCAGGCATCCTCCAAACTCCAATCTCGAATCTGAAGCGAGATCTATTGCACAGCTTTCCCGCTGCGCCTTAAGTCAGCCGGGATGATGGTCGCTAGGGGGGGTTGAAACGGGGGGCTACCTAAGTGTACACGTAGAGGCTGGGGGCGTGTGAAGAAGAGGAGACATGGGGTGTACGGCGGCCCGAGCGCAGTCAAGGACGGCCCCGAGAGGTCGAACGGGTTCCGTTGGGTCGTCTTTTTGGCAAGATGTGGCTTGCATTGCTTGCGTCAGGTCCGCCCTTTGGTGCCTCGAATCTTCCCCTTCTTTCAGTCGGGCGGGATTCGTCCGCTTTGAGTGATGACTGATCTCTTTTCTGCCACACACGCCCTCCTCGGCCACTCGCATTTGCTCGCGAGACCGCGCGCTCCGCTTGATCTATCCGCGGGTGCGTTCTGCACGCGCGGTAGGACTCGTGTCGTATCGTCGTAATCGTCTTAGACACCAACAAGACTGCGTCATTCTCTTGGGTTCTGTCGTTCGCACTCGTTTCCGCGAGGCGTCTCTTTGGATGCAATCAGATCATTCTCGAAATTGCAATTCGTGAAGTCGATTTGGCCTCAATTTCCAACGAGCCGTCGGTACGACTCTGCTGATCGAATCCCGAGCGACAACCGTGGTATCCGTGGTGACGCACTGACGATGGATGGCTCATCCGTCGCCGATGACTGTTCTCCGGTTCTGTGCAATTGTCATTGAATTGATTACCCGAAGCGGACGCACGGGAATAATCAATGGCGTCGGGTTGTTCGCTTTCCTCCAGGCAGCCCTTTGGTAATTCCGACATTTGGAGGGAGTTAAAACCCACTGCCAAAGTCCGAATGCCAGACATGCTTCGTGATTCGTCGGCCGTACGACTTGGCTACTTGCGCAGTGGGGGTGTCGTTAGAAAGTCGGGGCAATTGGGTCGAAAGATTGTTTTCGAGTTTAAGGCGGCGGCGCGGAGATAAGCAGCAACGAGGACGGAAGTTGGGCGACGCCGATCTGCCGAAATCGCAGGGCGCACCTGCGAGCCTCCACTCTAACTTTTGGCGCAGCGTTCGTCGCACATCTTTTTGGTGCTTAGGTAAGGGTTCGCCTGGGCTTTCTCTCGCTGCTCGGTCGCTGTGGCTGTCGCTGTGCTGCAGCGCATTGTCGTTTTCTGCTGAATCATGTGGACTGCCTAAATGACTCGTCAGCTAAATCCAACCCCGAGATGAGGCGAAAGACGTGCAATCGTGACCTTTTCACGTGTGCAAAGTGATGGAAGAGGGGGTTAAGATTGAATTTTGTTTCAATTGATTTTTGCTCACTGACGGGTACTGTTGCAACCCCAGTAGCTCAGATATATCTGTCTGTAACACAAGGCTGAACCACTCGACCACGATGCTCCGCGATCCGAGATCGGGGAGTCGGGAGCGGCAGCAGAAGAGAAATAAATCCAATAATCGTCCATTATCCATCAAGGTCGTATGTGGTCCAACCGACCAAGCATTTCGTGCCTTGCTTTCCGCTGTGACATAGGAAAAGTAGTATTCGTAATGAGAAGAGAAGACATTGCCGTCTTTTGTAAGCCCGCCATCCAAAATCATCAACCATGCCGGTCTTGGTATCGGTATAGTGAAATCGCCGCGCTATGCAAACGCTCGCTGAAAACCAAAGGAGAGATCAAATCACAGACAAGGAGTGAGGACATCCCGAGTGTGGACTTCTAGTACACCGAAATGGCAGACACAAGCCTCGCCGGATTCCTGGGCGGCAGGTAATAACCCTCAGAGTAGAAGGCGCCGTCTTGTTGTTGTGAGATCTCCTCCTTGGCTTCCTTCTCGGAGAAGGTGAGCACGGCGTTTGGCGGGGACGGAGGCATGGACTCGTCGTCTGAAATGTCCGAGTCGTGCTCGAGCTCTGGTGGTGATGAGCTGCTGGAGTGGGAAGGTGTGCGGACAAGCTCGAGCTGTGCGTAGTCCTCCTCGAGGTTGTCCTCCTCCATCATATCGTAATCTTCAGAGACGGAGACGGTAGTGGTTCTCGGTGAAGCGGGGCCGGAAGGCATGCGGCGGAGGGAGATGGTGTCTGCCATCTCGATGTCGTCCTCCTCGTCGTAGTCATCATCGGAAGAGTCTGAGGAGCTGTCAGAGTCGGCATCGTCGGCGTGCCAATCATCCTCTGTGTTTTCGACGATGGTGTCGGCCCATTGAACATGACGCTCCTCGCTCTTGGTGGCACCACGGACGGATTGGTTGAACCAGCTCTCCTGTTCACGCTCGGCGTCGGCAAGCTCAAGCATCAGGGAGTCGAGGAGATTAGCGTGGCCGACGAGGAGGCGGAGGTCATGATCGGAACGGGCAGCCTCAGATGAGAGCTTGGCCCGGGCCTTGTGGGCAAGGTAGTAGGTCTGGGTGATGCTCATCTTCTTCTTCTGGGCGGTGATGTGCAGAGGTGAAGAAGAAGATTGGGGCCGGGAGAAGGAGGTCGTTGTGGACATTTTGTGTATCTTTGCACCCACGGTGATTGATGTCGCGATTTTGGCAGGTATGACTCAAGCGAAATCGGGAGTGAAATGTAGTGCAGGGGTGCCTAGGCTAGTGTTGCTGGTGTATGAAGCTTTGATAATCTCCAAGGGGCTTTTCTCGGTTGGGAGTCGGGGTTGGAGATGTATGGGTAGATAGTACTCGAGGCGAGGAAAGATCTGATAGAGCAAGCTTGGTTATCCAGATCGGGGGATTGGGTTGTATGTAAGAAGGAATAGATTAGATGGTTTCTTCTTTGGATCTTGAGGCTGTTTGTTTGTGATCGTGGAGTGAGGTCTGGTAATGAAATAATAGATCGTGGCGGGAAACACTTTTCTTTTAACTCCCTCCACCGCTGACAAGGACTATCGGGCTCGGAGAGAAGAAAAGCGTAGCAGGAAGCGGTGACAAGGGGGTGGTGTGGCAGGTGCAGGGTAGAGATGACCAGGTTCGCGAGGCCGTAGCCAGGGGGGGAGGGGTGTGAGATGCGAGATGGGAGAGCAGGACTCGGGTGGGGTGGAGGCTTAGGCTGAGGACTCACAGGACTTTTTGTGTGGACTATGACTTTGGAGTTTGGCGGGTTTTGTCATCAGAAGGCCGAGAGGGCGCTTTCCCGAGCCTCCGCATATAGCAGACGCAGACGGGACGCCTCAAGGCCTTCGGACTTTCCAGCTTACAGATACCAGAGAGCTGCCCCCCCGCGGTGGCTGCCCCGTCTCAGACTCTCAGTGCCTGTCTGACGCACTCGGCGGAAAGAACGACTAATAGCGGAGGTACGTACCTTCCCAAGAACACCGGCGTCGCTACCTAAGGTACCTTACTATGTACCTTCTTGCGCTGGCAATTACTGTACACTCGCTTTTGTTAGCCAATGCTCGCTTTTCTCTGTAATTAATTCCATTAACATCGACCATCCAAACTCTCCGGCACCACCTAGCTCTAGCACCAGCCATGCTCACGGGGACGACCTTGAATGTAGGGGTTAGGCATAACTCCGCACCGACCACCGACATCCACCTTGCCCTGAATGTGATTCCAATCCATGATTACCTACCATACGGAGTAAGGTACTCTAGGTGCGCAGCACTCCATCCACCGCGGCCCGGCGTCTACAGCACGATCCCCGTTACCCGTCAGGCGTGTGCGTCATCTCGAGTGCACATTGCACATTTCATCTGGATATTCACACTCACACTCATGACAAAACTCAGGGACTGCCCTTCGACTCTTGCACCGCGGCAATCACGCAATGCCCATTCATGTTCAGGATATGCCTCGGCGCGCCCGTTTACGCCATGGCTCATTTCGATTCTCACCGAGCCGTAAACTCTCGCCCATCTGCCATTCGCGATCTGCAACAGGCCGAGGCGAGCAAGCGAAAGAAAAGGTCGGCCTCAATATTTGACATGGGGTGCCGTTTCGTTTGAACGTGATCGTCCGGCCAAGACCTGCAATGGGCACAATTACTAATTCCTAACCTTCCAGGCTCCAAGCTATTCCAAAGCCTATAGGACTAAACGAGCAGACCGAGAGCGGTTGCTACCTCAACACTGCCGTGACCCCGGTCTTGTCGGTCGCTAGGCGTCACAGACGGCGCCGACGACCGCCATTGCACCGATATGGATAATAATCTGGTACCTGGTGCGGGACATGGACACGATTTGCAATTTTGCATACGCAGCGGTGCACAGCACGCTCAGCACTGCCCGCTCGCCCGTCCGCTCCGTTCGTCTGCTCTGCGAGTGCGAGCCAGACACTTTCTGCCAGACTGGGGGCCATGCCGCCATGGATTGGATCCCAACCTTGAACCAGCTGACTGGCTTAGTCGGACACGCACCAATCACAGATCATTGCGAGGAATACGTAGCAGATCTGTACGGATTTACGAATGGCCCCGAGGCTCGAGCAGCACCCCGCCATTACAGTAGCACAGCTTGCCCATAACAGAGATAGGGCTGAAGGCAACGTAGCAGCCAGCCAATGGACGAGGTAACTTCCCTCTCCGCGTTGGGCATAACGCCTCAACAGGTACCCCAATCCCGTACACCCCGGACTTGTTCTCGCTCACTTTTCTTTCACAGTGATGCCTAGACTCCAGCCATGTTCATGATGACTCGGCTTGCGTTACCCCACGCCGGCTTTTCGCGACTCGTCATTTGCCCGGGGCGACGGAGCATCCACGGAACCAGCAACAGTGGCGCCGTACGTCTGCCTGCCTCATTCGTCTTGCCTTGCGAAGCCTTGCAGAGATGACCCGGAATTGCTTCTGTCAGTACTGATCCAGTGTTGGCACGGATGACGGTCAACTGAGCGTCAGCACTCAGGAACGATCATTTACGTCGCCGACATGTCCCGTCTCTCTGCATACCAACGAAAAACAAATGGACCCTGGCTGCTGCACAGAAGCTGTCAACGTGTCAAGTGATGACAAAACCACCATAGAAACGGGGCTGTCTCCGATCCTGCCCATTCCGAGAGAAGGCCTTGGGATTGGATAATTCTCCGAGATTGTGCTGCTGGCTGTCGGACACCATCGGCACCGCTGTCGGTCGGGCTCGGGGCAATGAGGTAAAGGAACTCAAAAAAAAGCGCTCAACTACAGAGCAGGATTGCTCATCGCTTATCAGTCACGCCATGGAATTGGCAGAGGTCAAGCCGCAAAAATCAATCTGTCGCGCCCTGTCGCGTGCGACCCGCAGCAAGCACACTCGCGAATGCGACGCCTTTTGAGCCAACAGGACGATTTTCGACTGCCTACCGCACACTCGCGTGGAAGGCCACGGACATACGAATCCATAGCATCATCACAGGTGGCTTGCAGGGAGGCCGTGCTATACCTCTTCCAGCATCTCAAATGTTAGCGCAACAAGGGTCCCACTGTTACGGCCCTTTGCGATCTTAGTTGACCGTGGTAACAGTTGGCTCCCTGCCATGTTAACATAAGGTATGAGATGCTGGAGGAGGTGTACGGCATGCTAATATTTCGTAAATCCCTTCGCGTTCACCGCAAATTCGGTTCGACCAATTGAATCGATTCGAAAGTTCCCTTCGAAAAGAAAATCCCATGCAGCTCCGGCCTGCCGTCTCTCGTGAGAAGGCCCAAGCCACAATGCCAACCCCCGGGGGAGTGGTACTTTCTGTCCAATGCGGCAGAGCGGACGGCCCAGCTGGTGGATTAGACCGCCGGTTCGCGCGTGACCACCTTCAATTCGGCTCCCCAAAGTTGCGGAAATTGGGGGCTGCCAGTTTGATCTCCGGGCTGGTTTGCGACAAAACACACCCCACGATGCCAAATGGCGGTTTACGGCGCAACACGGCGCACGCTGTGCTGGTTCCTGGGAAAACCTTCTCGGGAGGAAGGCAGAACCCCGTGCTAAATCCTTGGACCTTTTCCCGCTCCCGCTTCTCTCCGCAACAGACAGGGCATGGGTTGGCCCCGTGTCGTCCGAACGTCTCAGTGTCGATGATAATCCGGGTTTGGGAAGGACTTCGGGATTATTGCGCCCTTTCTGCCCCACCTGCGAGTCACCAGCAAACCAACACCCCCCTTCTCCACCTTGCCGAACTACTCGCACGGATCACTTGCTGCCGTGTTCCCGACGACAGTCGGCCGGTTCGGCCAACATCAGCGCATAATTTACTCATCAAAGAAAAAGGGCCAGCGAGCCGTCGCGTTCGCGTCATAGCGACTGCTGCCGAAAGGCTAAAAACTTCTCTCACTGCTGGCAGCTGATGACTCCCAATTCCGCGGTTGTGGCAGCTGGCCTATGCTTAGCTGTGGTGTATGCTACCATTAACACCTGAATTCCGTGCACCCTCGGAATGATGACGCCAGAGAATATCAGACGCATCTCATAGTTCTCACGCCTGTGTTAGCATCAGAACGCCTGCCAGTCTGCCCAAGGACATCGCCGAGGCGAGAGGCACGCGAAGAGGAGACGGACCCTGCAGCCCTGCAGGTGGACCACGGTGGAAACCAATTGCTCGCATGGTGATGATGAGAAAATAGGGACCTGGCTCACAACTGTCCGAATGGGGGACGCGAGAATTACTATGTAGCATTATTGGTAAGTTCTGTACATATTACTCTACGGAGCAGCTAGGGCACCAGCACACACCATCGCCCTCTATCACCACAATGGAACGTAGCAGCCCCGCGATGATGCAGGTTCCGCGGATAGGGCTGCTAAGCACCCGTCGCGGGGCGGCTATTTTGCTGTGCAACAGCAGCTTTTCAACCCTTTAGGAATCAGGTCTTCTGTGATGCTGACTGCATCATATACCTTGTGACCGATTCATCATGATTCGCTCCTCGCATCAGAACTCGGAGAAGGGGCGTATCAGGTGGTGAGACGGTGCAACCCCAGGTGCGTGTTATCCTCACCGCTTGTGGCTTTGTGCCAGGGCTTGGTGCCACGCGAGTTCGGCCATTGGGTGTTTCTCGCAGCTCCCCAATGACCGTGATATGCATGGCACTTTGCCTACGAAACTAGGCAGTTGGTCCCCGGGCATTGGGCGGCCGCTATGCCGTTAACGGTGCGCGCCGATTCCGTGAACACAGCAGAGGCTGAACAGGGCTGGCGGCGGAGGGAAATTGAGGCGCGCCGGAATATCGCCATGGAATTCCTGGACGTTCGGCCTCGTCCGAACACAGCCTGTCTTTTTTCTCGTCTGCGGAGCGAGCATATCGGTCGAGATCGTGATGGCGAGTTAGGCGATGCTTCGGCGACTACGATAAGTGCGGAAAGCTGTAGGAACTTGAGTCGGTCGGTCTTGCTGGTGTTTATCGCCGGCGCTGAGTGACACTGCGATGTACACGTGTATTAAGTACCGAAAATCTGGACTGCACGTCGTATCTGCGCGGGAATAAGCAAGATTCGTTCAGTCGCAGATATTGGGTGCGGGTTTCGTACAGGATACGGAATTTGATTCCAGGGCGTCCGGTTGTCCAGACCTCGCATGCCATGCCAATTCCAGACGGCACCCCTGCCTTCCCCCGCCCTTCTAGCGTCCTTCCATCTCGCGAAGCCCAGCCCAATCTGGCCCCTGCGTGACTTCTAGCGCGGAATTTCTGGCCTTCTAGCGAGCTTCTAGCGTCCCTTTCATTTGTCAGGGGTCGCGGGTTTTCGGACTTTATAAGTTATGGGGGCCTTTCCTGTCTGGGTCGGGTTTCCGGTCAGAGTCCGGCGTTGGCCAGCCTCCAAACCCACGCGACAGCCGTTTACGATTTTTTGCTCCTTCTTCTTCTTCTTTTTTTTTCCCGCGAATTCGTCGCTCCCGGCTGAACGAACAGTGGGCCGCTCAACATGGCGAACCACCTGGGTCCCGGTTGGGTAAGAGACCAACCAACACATAAGTAGGCTGGCCTACTCACTGGAGAAAATTTTCTTTCGATCTCGCAGGCATTTCCCGACATTGACGTCAGGCTTTGCTCAGCGAGCCAGCGGTTCGCGTCGGCGGCGGGGATGCGAAAAAATTCTGCGGGAGATTTTTTTTTTCATCTCTGGATTTTTCCCTCGTCTGCCGCCTTCGCTTCTGGACGGTTCGCGGGTTTGCGACTTTTTGTGGGTTTTGAGTCTACAATCACGCCCCCCCCCCCCCCTCCCCCCCCTTTTGCCTTGCTAGATACACCCACGTGAAGAGTCACAGAACGAAATAGGGGTATGTCTATACATGGACACCGCGGCCTGTATTGTGGAACTGGAACGTGGAAGAGGTGAAGAGACGACTGGCTTGTTGATGACCAACACATGATGGGACTGCTTGGCGGGCCACCGTCGAGCGTCGGGGATTGGGCTCCGGGGCCGGGGCTTCGAAATCCGTCGACGATTGACGGCAACGGGAGGCTGATTCACGCGCGAGCGATGTTGTACACCTCCTCCGGGGTTTCAAATGTTAGCGCAGTGAATTGCCCCACTACTCCCCACCCCAATAACCATGTTTTTTATAAAAGTTATAACTCTATTATCTTCGTTCAATTTCTAAGGGATTCTAAGCAAAGTAACTTCTAAAATAAAAGCTAATACTTTCCTACTAATGCTAAGAAAAGAAGGTTTTTTTTTACTACTACTCCTAAGGTTTAAATACCGCAAGTAGTTGCCACACTTACTAGATCTTAATCCCGCTAAGAATATATAGTTTCAGATAAAGGACTATATTGATTATTAATTTTAATATATAAAATCTAGGTAGTTAGAGTTTCATATAGTAACTTTGGCTACGTAGCACTTAATCCCATAGGAATAGTTAAAAGGGCTAGCTTACTTAATAGTCTACTAATTACACCTAGTTATTAAGTTAGGTAGCAGTAGTATTAGCTACTAAATATACTATATAAATTACGCCTATTTAAAAGTACTAGTACCGCGCTAATCTTATAACTCTTGGGTATAGTATCGTGGAGCAATTCACGCGCTAACATTTGAAACCCCGGAGGAGGTGTAGCTTGGCTTGGCCTGGCTCGGGAAGATCAAATCATCAATCAGATCAGAGAGAGCCACATCCCAGCCTTTGGTTCGTCCGCACCGCGTTTCAACGCGAGTTCGCCCAGCTCAGTCGAATATCAACAGCCTTGGGATGGACAGCGGAACCCCTACATGAGGTGAAGATGAGGGAGGTGAAGCTCTGCAACCGACGAGGTCTAGGCCTCGTAAGTCTCATATTCTTATCTTTGACCCCCGCTACGTTTCCGCGGTCAGAGAACGCGTTGTCGTGAATACACTTCCACGTACCCCCAGCCCCCCCGGCCGGGACCTCAGCACCGGATTGTTGGGTTCGTGCGGGCTTGTTGTTGTGGTAGAGAAGTGCAGCGACTTGTGTCTGACTTCAGCTCCCTCGGGCTTTCGTGCAAGCGGGATTGGTCGGGGGGAGACGTGCCCCTGGTTCCCCGATGGTTGTCGGTGTGTTCAGCGGTGAGACAGCTGATTCGGCCCCCCTGTTCCCATGAATGCTGGAGCCTGGGACATTAAGCTGGCGCAGCCGAGTCCTAGGGAGTCAACAGAAAGAACGTGGTCGGGGCAATTATTCGAGGTAAACAGTCGGAGAAAATTGCGCCGTCTGGTTTCCGAGGCTAGCCTGCCGTCGTGCCGGTCACGTAGATCTGCGGTCTCACTGCGGCGGCACCGTCTATTTCTTCATCCGAGGGCGGCCCCGTGTCCGGGTACCAAATCTCCGGTTCACTAGTGTAATTCACATACATTGGACTGGCCGTGATGTCGCCATATAACCGTGTGCGCCGTCTAAGTCGGTTGGGGCGTCTGTTGATGCGGACGAAATATCCCTTGACACTTAGACTAGCCCCCAATCCAATCATAACTCCAGTCTATCAAGAAAGCCCGAGGCGAAAAGACAACGCAATCATGCTAAACTCAGAATCGAGTACAATGACAGGACGCCCAAACACGATTGCAACGTGACAAGCCGGCGCAACCTAATCAGCATCTTCGAAATGGAGATGTGGAGGAGGGGAGGGGGAAGGGGGGGGAGAGGTCTTGGATATCTCAGTCACTTGGCGCGCTAGCGGTGTATGCACGGCGCCTGTGGTGAACGTGGAATGGTTGGCTGGCTTGTTCTTAGAATAAAGAGAGTCGGGAAGTTTAGGTGCGCCTGGCGTCTAGAGCGCTGTTTGGGCCAGCTATTATGATGTATACGTGATAAGTATGGGAACGGCGTTTGTAGAGAACGTCGTCGCGCACCACCTGTATCGAATATGGTGGCTTCCATGTAGAATGATGGCCAGCTCTTTGGTCTATGTGGTCGGAGATGTGTGAACGGCGTGGCATGCTATATTCAGCACATTCGAGGCGCTTCATGGCAAGACGTACGGTTCCCTTCGTACGGACACGTGGGAAGCGGTCTGTGGGTGGGTTGTCGTGATTTGACCAGAAAAGGAGTCCCGTCTGCGTTGGCGTCATGGCAGGCCGAGATATACTTGCGCGCAACGAAAGCCACCCAATTCTGCCATCTTTAAGTGATGGCGGCCCGTGTTGTACCCACCACCGACGAACAAGACTGTTCCGGGGGTAGGCGAATAAGTCAGTTCGTGATATTATTTTCTGCCGTCGAAGCTGAACACAGTTTTAGAACGAGGACGTTGAGTGGAGAGCTCCATACACGACCTCAGGTTTGCTGTGTTGAAGTGTCCGGTGGCGGTGAAGTTGGGGTTTGCGTCAAACCGGCAGGGAATTACGAAAACTTTGATAAGAGTCTATATTGAGGACCCCCTCAAAGTGGTGCGGTTCCGAATTTCTCAGCGTGATCTAGCATAGCCACGCGGGGCCTTTGTCGTTAATCAAGGCCCGTGTTTCCGAAGCGTCCATCACTTCTGCTTTCTCGTCTATAACCTACAATGAGTGTTATCCTTTTATGGGACTTTCGGACAAGGGGCGGAGAGTGAAGAACGATGTTCAATCATAGCGTTGGGCAATGTTTGGTCGACGCAGACGATCATTGCACCGGTTATTCAGCCGGGGTGGGGGCGCTTGACGGAAGACTGGCCTAAGCCGCTGTTTGCGTGCGGATGTTCCTGCATTTGCGAAAAGTCCGTCTCATTGTTATGGTTTGATTTGACTTCCCCTTACCACGTTCTTAGCAAGGGATGCCATCACCGCCGCACCATATCCCGGCGAGTGGCAGCCCCGAAGAGCCGAATGAGAGAGACTTGGAGGGCCTGACATGCTGAGAGCTGGCAGTCATAAGAGGTCTTCGTGGCACCCGCGCAGCCCGAAAATTGTGGCCTGGCAATGCCAGATGGCATGTTGACTTTGTTCTCCGTAGAATGGTGCCGCACTTATGCCAAGACGATCACATAGCCAGTGGCTGTCACGGCCGAGCCATAATGAGAGGAGGCTTGGTTGGTTTTGAAAAGGATTAGGTGCGGAGATTTCGGACCCAAAACTTTGGCTGCAAATGGCCTCATAATCCCAAAACTCGCGAACGGATGAAAACGTTGACATTGTTTCTACGAATCGAAAGCTGACCTCGAAAAAAACTCTTGGTCTACATCGGGAATCTATCGGGAGGTCCGAAAATAAGATTAAAGAGGTAACGTTATTGTCGCTTAGCGAGAAGAGACAGAAAGAGGACTCGTTGCGATGACGGCATGGCCAGAAGGTAGTTGTTGATACTCCCCTACGAAACACTCGTTCTTGCTAAAACTCGTCCAATGAGGAGATGCGACGGACCTCGAGCGTTGAACCGTTGTCTCTAGCTTCTGGACTTCGAGATGTTTCTATCTCTGAGTTATCGGAATGCCGAAATGGCCAAAGCAAGCTACTCAGAAAGGGCCAAGCTAGACTCCCGTCCTCGTTCAAAATTTTACCCAGGAGATCATGGTGAGAATGATAGGTGAATCGGCGATAATTACATCTCGGGGGGACTCAGTGACAACAGGCAGGTATCAATATCATGATGGTAGCAGAATAGACAAAAAGTACGACCGGATCACAATGTCTGGTATTTGCTAGCTTTTGTTGTTAACCGAACACCAAGACACACTGTTGAAGCCATCATTCAAAATGAATTGTATCAGTGTCGGCCCAGCTTGCGTTTGAGGCTCAGTTGTGTTGATGGTTCTCACTGTCCCCCGCTTCCAATTATCACAAGGATGCATCACCCACAGAGTGATACGGATATCTACGTTTTCACACTCTTTCTCAGAAGATAGAACAAACTCGTCAAAGCACAGCGCAGAAGTGCGATTACTACGGCATCTGGCAGCGATGTACCTCAACATTCGCCATTCACGCGTACCTGGTTGCCGCAATGGAAGCAGCTGTCTGGCTACACTATTGCCGTTATGTGATGTTGCTGGATAACACTTTCTCAGGATACACTGCAAGGCTTGAATGGGCCGTTTCAGGGTGTACTGTCTAGAAGAAGCCAGCATTGATGACAGTTCAAGTGGTGCTATAGTATACCATACTGAATAAGACGCAGATAGGAATAAGAAACAAATTGAGATTATACAAACGTCCCAGGTATGTCCTATACGCCCTGGAAATCCCCGAGCAACGCCCGTCGTGAAGGTCACCGTTCCGTTCCGTCTTTCAAACCAGAGAATCAGACAGGGACCAGTCTACTGAGAATGAGCGGCGGAGCTCTTTGAGCACGCGGGAACTCCTATAATCAACAACGTCCGACGGCCAGTAAACTGAAGTTGCACTGGCACTGGTATGAAATAAAGTAATAGCTGAAGTTGGCTGGTATGGGAAGACATCAATCTTCAGAAGTGATACAAGAAAGAAAGGATTTGGATCTATATCTCACAGACAACATCAACGACGCGCACACTGAAAATACTGCACAACAAAATCCCTTAGAAATGAGTATATTATCGTGCCGGGTATTGTCTTTGTCTATCCCATCTTATCCGATGTTGTACTCTTCATGAACATGCCACACTTTTGGCCAGGACCGGAACCCAGTCTAAGCCCTGAGCTTTTGCTTCGTCCTCTTCCTCTTTCCACCAACTTCTCTTCCCTCCTCCAACTCCAACAGCGCCTCTCTCTTCTTCTCGGTGACGGGCTTGAGCGCATCACGCAGCACACGAGTCTCGATGTTAACGCCCTCCTCTGTCCACGGCTCCATCTGCCTGCCAACGCGGCCCTCGATCGCCAGCACAAGCTCGACGTCACGCTGGCCAACAAACGTGACCGCTTCGCCCTTGCGTCCCGCACGCGCCGTACGACCGACACGGTGGATGTAGTCGTCGGGGTTGCGTGGGATGTCGTAATTGATGACGAGAGAGACTTCGGGGATATCCAAACCACGCGAGGCGACGTCGGTTGCGACAAGGATGCGAGCTGCCGCGGCGCGGAAGCGGCCCAGATTGTCGACACGCTGGCGCTGAGGCAGCCCAGAGTGCAGAGATGTCACGCGGTGGTCGAGCAGTCGCAGGAGATGGTGTAGGTAGTCTGCTGTGGAGGTGCGGTTGCAGAAGATGATAACGGACTTGGAAACGTTGCCGTCTGTTGTGAGGAAAGTGTGTAAGTAGTGCTCGCGATGAGTGACGGGGACTTGCAGGTGCATTTGCGATAGGGTCGCCGGGATGGCAAGGGACTGGGTGTCGACCTCGCAGACGAAGACGGGCTCTTTACCGGGCTTGATGGGCATGTCCTTCAAGGCCCGGACTTCGGGGGTGATGGTGGCGGTGAACAGGAGAGTCTGGCGCTGCGATGAAGGCGGAAGAACAGAGAGGCACTCCTCGACGTCGGGTATCATGCTGCCAGGTCCGGTAGCGTCGAGAAGACGATCGGCTTCATCGAGCACGACGTACTTGACGCGACGGAGACCACAGATGGTATCTTCTCCCGACGTGCGGATATGGTCCGCTAGACGACCCGGTGTTGCGATTACTACGTGAGGTCGTTGAGCTAGAGCTATGGCCTGAGCTCGCATATCGGATCCTCCAGTGACGAGAATTGCCTTGAGACTTTGTGGCGCGGAGATGGCCTTGAACTGCTCAAAGATCTGCAGCGCCAACTCTCGAGTTGGCGTTAGGACAACCCCGAAGATCGCCGTGGGATCTTCAGCCCATTTCTGGAGGATAGGTACCGCAAAAGCCACTGTTTTACCGGAACCTGTTCTACTGCCGCCAATACAGTCCCTTCCCTTCAAAATCTCGGGTATACAGCCCTTCTGAATACCCGTCGGTCGCCTGATGGCCATGTTAGCCAGGGACTGTACCAGCCATGGCCTGACGTTGAGCGAAGCGAAAGTGGTATTGGAATCTGTCGGCGCAGTGATTGCGTTTTGCGACGGCGCGGGAACGACTGCTCGCGGTGCTTTCTGAGGAGCGGCGCGCTTGAATCGCGAAGGGGCTTGAATGGTTGCGACAACTGCCTTGAGTTCGTCCTCTTCGTCCTCTTCGTCGTCAAGGCCGGCTACTTCAAGCTCAACCGGCGGCTTGATCCTTCTCCTCTTACGCGAGGCCGGGCTGTCGAGGTAGTCGGACTCGGACTCGGCGTCGGAGGAGCTGGCCGATGAGGAAGCCGGATCCTCGTCGTCGGCTGCGCGACCGGGGCTTTGGGGATCTGCGGGCGGCATTGGAGATGATTAATCGTAGAAATTCCGCCTTTGGTGCAATCGACAGAGACCTGAGACGCAGGAGCAACCTTCTATGACGGGGCAATCGGTAACGGAAGGACTGTAGCGCAGCACCTGCGTCTAAGAATTTTCCTCCAGGGTCTTTTCCAAAAAAAAAAAAATTTAAAGGATTGACGCAAAAGCTTCGGCGGATTCAGAACGTTGCAGCTGCCGGGATTGGGCAGGCATGCGGGGTGCTGCAGGGGTCGAGCGTGGGGCGATCCAATGGGAAAGCGGCAGAGACTCCGCATTTGAATGGGTAAACGCGCGCTTGGGGAAACGAGCCAGTGAAGCGAGATCAGAGGGCGTGATCGGCTCAGTCACCGGGCGGCAAAAGCGTTGAAGAGACGCTCTCAGCCAGTGTGAGACGCGGAGATCACACCAGACGGGCGACTGCCATCTGTTGGTTGCAGATTTCATCTGGAACAGCAATGCCTCTGCCCCGGATTGCAACCTGTGCGTTACGCGCGGCATGGAGAAGATGAGTCGAGCTGATGTTGGCCACTGGGTATTGGGCAATGCCTTAGTCTCTTCCATGACGGACGGAGACTCCAGGAAACTTTCAGGGCTGAGGCTGATGACAGCATAGCTTTGTCCCGTCCAGGGATCTGGCCAGCATCATTGCATTTCCTGCCCTGTGTGCTTGGCACACTCCAGCTACCGGTTCCTGGACTTGTGCTAATGCTCCGTGCATGAGCCTCGGACGCATCGGCCGCCGCGCCTGTGATTGCATTGGCGTCCAAAGGCTGATGGATGGCAAGTCACGTACGTAGCGGTATGTTGCGTGTTGGTGTGTGTATCGCTGGTGGAGAGGATCAACGAGGCATGCAAAGCAGAAAGGAATCGACTGTCGATCGCTGACGTCCAGGGGCGCACCGTCTGCTGCCCCAAACCGTGTAAACGCTTGTCCAACGAGGAATCATGGGGAGCACTGTCATGGTTTCTCGTCAGTGGCTCCTCTTTCGGGTGCGCCGTCTGACTATCGGTGAGTTTGACCTCACATCTGGGTCCCGGCACAGCGAATCCGATATCCACGATATGATATGGCGGCCCAGGCAGCATCTGTGTCTGGAGCACGATACTTCGCTCCTCGCCCAAGATGGATTCGTGAGCCGTGTTACTTCGCACATTCACGCAGCATTGAAATTGAGTTTCAGGCATTGGGAATTTCGCAATCTGCGCAGCTCGATCGCCGAACAGCGGTGCACCACGTAAGTGTCCTGGGTAGGGCCTCGTAAAATCGGTCCTCAGGTAGCAATTCGTCGCCTTAACACGTTGGCCGCGTGGGGTAAGATCGGGCGGGACAAAAAAAACCGAGGTAAAAACAAAGAGTGGTGTTTCGGACCCCAAAGGATTCCTCGCCTCTCCCGCCGGTATCTGCTCTACTCCACCTCGGGGCGCCCTCCCATTCGTGCCGCAGGAACTGTGGAGGGGGAGCTGGTGCGATAGTGCTGCACAAGGTCTGCATCCTGCATCCTGCGTTCTGCGTCGCTCGCGTCTACGTCTCTATGCAATCAGCTTACTGGCGCTGCTGAGGTGGACGGATTGTTGTGCCGGTGATCTGAAGTGTTTGGCTGTATTCATAACGACAGCCTCAATGATTTGGAATGGAGCGAGGGCAGACGGACGGAGCATGGAGAGACTCAGCCAACACTGGTGCCGAGGGTAGCTCCGTGTGGTGACCCATTTGTCTCCTTGCCGTCCTGGCTACTCGGCGTCGTATCTCCAGTCCTCGTCTGCCGCCGCCGGAAATGCCCCGTTTTTTAACTGGCCTCTACCTAAAGGTATGCGAGTTTCATCGGCAAGCTCTGGACCACAATGGCTATTCTGTGAATGGGGATTGGTCGCCAAAAGCCCGCATTAATCTTTTCCCCCATCCTGCGCCCTTTATGAATGTACCAACACTGTGCGATAGGATTGCCGTGTGTGTGTGTGTGCGAACGAGCTGGAGGTTGTGACGAGACTAATAAATCGGTTGATGGCGGTATGTCCTGCGCACGGAGTTGGCTGAATGACGAAGAGGGGCAGATGGCCAATCCAGCTGACATTATTCAGGAGGTATGAACATCGTCCGACGACTGCTCCTTTGATTGAACAGGCGGCATGTCCATATTGTTCTGTCGATTGAATCCCGTGGCCTGCCTCGACTAGAGAGTCAAGACGCATCGGGGACGGCCCCCGCCTTGCCAGCGAGCTGCATTACGCAGTAGTTTCCAGGTGCAGGGCAGGGCATCGAATGGCAGCCCAAGACACAGACGACACACCACCAACTGCAGCGCAACCCCTGTCGCTTCTCTCACGCCCCCATGTTGGTACCGCATCGCAGACATCCTCTCACATCTCGCCGCTCGAGGGCTGCGTGATACCGGCCACTCGCCTGCTCATTGTGCAGCCGGAGCAGAGCTGTAATGAGATGGTCAGGCGTGTTGGTGGTTTCGTTTCGAGCTCACTAATCTCAGTGTGGGATGGCGGAGTTGGTTGCAAGCACGATGTCGAGGTACGCGTACAGATACTCTTGATAATGCACTGGATGACTGTTGACTTGAGTCGGAACAGCGGCATTGCTTTTGTTGTCTCGTTTTCGTTTTTCCGTCGCAGGATATCTGTTTTCTCTCGTGCCGTGTTATGCGCAGGCATTTGTGTCCGTAGGGTTTCCTTCCGGCGGAGCTGCTCTTTGGATTCATTTTCTGCCGGCATGTGGATGTCGTCTCGTTCCAATTCGGCCCATGCTCGACGCTCGTGGACGATACCGTGCTCGAAAATACCCAAGTGGGAAGGGCATAACCTCAGACGACGCAAGGGACTCCGTGATGTGGCATGCCTTGCGTCCCGAATTACACTGTTGAAAAAATGGAAGAACATCCAATGCCGACCGAGCGCAGTCTTCTGTTTGGCTTCTGTTCAATCGCCCCTCATTGACTTTAGTTCGTGCGGTACCTCGCCATCTCAGGGTCGGTATTAAGTTAGCTTGGTAGGTGACGGAAGGTAAAGGCAAGGTAAGCCAGAAGGGACAAGTACCGTAGTACCTACCACCTTAGCTAAGGTACCCAAGGTCGACCTCTTGGCTCAGTACGTGTTCTTCCTCATGGCAGTGAGCGTCCAGATGTCTAGTTAGGTAGGTACCCTCGGGTTCTCGAGAGTCCTTGGTTCCTGGTGTTCACTGGTGGTGCTTGCCAGTCAGTCAACAAGTGCATTGTCCAGACTGTCCCTCCATTGGAACTTGGCCCTGGAATTAGCGCCCAAGCTTGTCCCCGTCCCGCCGCCTCCCCGCCTTTTTTGCCCACTTGAATCCCACTTCACTGTTCAGGCGCTCCAAAAGATCAAGGACCTAGGGCCCGTCAGTGGTCACCCAGGGCCTGTGACCTTGGACCATGGTCTTGCCACAACAGCCCGTCGCTGGGAGTGGATTGCTACCGGCTGCTCTTCTATCTCGCTCCCAATTTGGCCCCCCCTCTTCCTGCGCCGTCCTGGTTCCCCTCCAAAGAACGAGGGACTGATGACTGAGAGAAACCCCCCCCGGGTCTCCCAGACCCTGGTCCCGATACAGAGATCAGGCCTGAGAGGCATTGAAACCGCGTACGCAACCACGGCCGACGGCTTCTTTTCCACCCTTCTCAACCCAATCCCATTCCGATTCCGACTCGGACTACAACCTCGACCTCCATTTCTGCCCTGACCTGTTCTGTGGCCTTGCGGGGAAAGCCGCGTCTCTGTCTCTGTTTCTTCCACTCGTTCCAAATCCTGATCTCCAACAAACCGCCCCGAAAGGCTGATCTGGACGGGTACTAACGTTCACGTTTCTTCCCTCGAACCAGAGGAACCGCGCGTCGACGAACTTTCATTGTCTAGCCCCAACCCCTACGTCAGCTCTTCCTCTCATACAATCCCTCGACCACACTAGCTCTGCTTTCCGCCCGTGCCCTGCACCGCAGCGACCGTACATCACCCTACCTCCAACTACGTCGTCGGGTTGGTTGGCTTCGGTCCGATTGTGACCCTGTGGAATCCTATTTTGCAAAATATAACCACCTCCAGTTCCAGCTACCCTCTTCTGGTCCGCCCATTAAGTCGCCATCATGGCCGACCAGAACCCGTCACAACCACAGACCATGGATGCTCCTCAGCAGGTAAACTTGCTTGCAACTAACCTTTCCTCCTGCATTCAAAACTGTGCTAATGGATGCTTCACAGGCACCGAATGTCCCTTCTCCCCTCTCCACTCCCGGCTCCGTTCCCATGATGAACTCTCCAGTCCCTCTCCTCCGTCCTGCCATCCCCGGCTCAAGACCCGGCGGCGGCGCCCGAACACCGAGACTCGGTCTCGCGATCCCTCCGTCACCCAACGCGAAGCCGGTGGGCGGAACAGCTCCCCAGCCCGTGAACTCCAGACCTCCTCTTCCGACACTCCACCTTGCTACTCCTATGGGTAGTCAAACAACACCCTACGAACAACCTCAAAGGCCTGTCGGCGTAGGCCAGTCAGCTAGCGGTGGTAGTGAGAGCAGCGCGGCCCACTCTAGGTCAGGAAGCTTCGGCCCTCTGGACGGTAGAGCTAGTAACCCCACTTCCGCTGGCTCTCAGTACTCAGCCTTGTCCTTTGCCTCACAATATGGCTTCGGAGCGCCGCGGCATCAGGGCACTCCTGACCCTTCATCTGCTGTTGGCTCTATTTATTCGGAAAGAAGCGATGGTGGCGTGGGCATGGAGCGAGATGGCAGTCTTCAGGGTCTCGAAGGTTTTGACAAGCTGTCTCTGGAGAGGGGAAGGACGCTGGATGTCGAAGAACTTGACGCTGACGGCTGGAGGGTTGCAAGCCTTGAAAAGAGAATTGAAGAGCTTGACTCTCTCGGCGAAGGTGCCGGCGGTGCTGTGACGAAAGCCAAGTTGAAGGGCGGAAAGACGATTTTTGCTCTGAAGGTACTGGTATCTGCTCCCGGACAAGAGCCTCAGACTGACATGTTCAGGTTATTACCACGAATCCCGACCCCGACGTCAAGAAGCAGATTGTGAGAGAGCTTGGCTTCAACAAGGAGTGCGCGTCAGAGCATATCTGCCGATACTATGGCGCATTTGAGGATACAACTACTGGTACCATCTCCATCGCTATGGAGTTCTGCGAGGGCGGTTCTCTCGACAGCATTTACAAGGAGGTGAAGAAGCTCGGCGGTCGGACAGGCGAGAAGGTGCTCGGCAAGATTTCCGAGGGCGTTCTTCGCGGACTGACGTATCTCCACGGCATGCGTATCATACACCGTGACATCAAGCCGTCCAATATCTTGTTGTGCAGGAACGGCGATGTCAAGCTGTGCGATTTCGGTGTCTCGGGAGACTTCGGAACCAAAGGCGAAGCAAACACCTTTATCGGTACCAGTTACTACATGGCCCCTGAGCGTATCACCGGCCAATCATACACGATCACATCCGACGTGTGGTCGACAGGTGTCACCCTTCTTGAGGTGGCGCAACATCGGTTCCCCTTTCCTGCTGATGGAACCGAGATGCAGCCCCGCGCCGGTCTGATCGATCTTCTTACTTACATCGTGAGGCAACCGATACCTAAGCTCAAAGACGAACCGGATGCCAACATTTTTTGGAGCGACAACTTCAAGTACTTTATCGAGTGCTGGTACGTAAAAACGTTTGGGTCGAACGACTTCTTACTGATGTTTCATAGTCTGGAGAAGGAACCTACCCGGAGAGCGAGCCCTTGGAGGATGCTCGAACATCCGTGGATGGTGGAGATGCGATCGAAGCGCGTCAACATGGCCAAGTACCTCACACAGGTATGGGGCTGGGAGAAGTAATCCAGAGGGCGAATGTCAGCCATGTCGGTATTCTACGGACAGCTGCGCTCACGTCAGATCGCTAAGGCTATTCCGAAATCCGACATCATAAGACAAACCGAAGACATTGTTGAAATAACTCGACGTGGGCGACCCGTTTGCATACAACAAAAAACTCGACGATCGGATCAGGCATGACTGAAACAATTGGGTGGCGTCTCAACAAGGCAGTTAAACAAAGAACGAAACCCGTGGCGAAGTTGGAGATCAAGCAATTAGCCGAAGGAACAAAACCATCTGCCACAATCTAATATCCAGCGGGCAGGCATGCCCTGTAAGTGAGGGAACGGGGCTTCTTGGATACAGGTCGCGAGGTGGGAGAACAAGCGTACTCATGCATCAGCACAAGATCGTTGTGTATCAAGCGGTTGTCAGCATGGGCATTTGTTATCATGGCACTAATGCGTTGGTTTGTTCAGTACGGAGCAATTGAGCAAAAGTACACAATCACTTTCCACATTTTCCTTGGGCCAAGGCGAAAGGGAGTTCTGTCATTTTTCGAGGATTGGGCATTGTACATATACTTCACCTAACCGTTCTTTCTTCAGGGGTATCTAGTCTACACCATTTTATGCCAACTCAAGTGACCAAGATTCTCTCTCAAGGACTTATGCTTTCGTAGCCGGGGCAGTCATGACCTCGGACTCGTCAACACCCATCAACTCACGCAGAGCGACGGTTGCATAGGCGCTCTTGGGTAGTTGGAAGGTAACCACCACGGCTGTCTTCTTCACCGTCGGCCCAGCCGGCTTCTCGGGCTGTACGACTGCATCTTCCATCTTCATGTCGGAGTTGGCCTCCGCCGCCTCTGCCTCGGCCCCTGTCTCTGGCTTGACCTGTGCTGCCGAGGCTTCTTGCGTCTCCGTCTTGGCTTTCTTGTTCGCATCCTCGCCTTGCTCCTGCTCCTCCTCGCGGCTGCGCTTCTTGGACGCGTGGTCTCCCCGCTTGGCGCGGATGAGATCCATGTCCGTCGGGTGCATCTGCTCGTTGTCATCCTCGTACTCGCGGACCTCGAACTTGGGCTCCGCCAGGAACCGTAGCGTGAACTTGCGGTAGGCCCCAGGCAGGCTGAATTCGCGGTGCCGACGGAGCATCTTGGTCGGGTCGAGGCCGCCGTTCTCCTTCATGAAGGTCGTGTAGTACTCGCCCACGGCGTTGGTCGGGTACTTCACCGCGTGACCGGGCGAGGGGAGAACCACGTCGTGTATGGTGTACCTGCCCGACGCCGCCTCCTCGGCGGTCAGCGCGCGGACGTCGGCGCTGTCTACGTCATCTTCGTCTGCCTCGGCCTGCGACTGAGACGCGAAGACGAGGTCGCCCTCGACCACCTTGTCGCCGTACAGACGCCACCTTTGGCTTGCGGCATGGTTCCAGACGTAGGATTGGTAGGCGTGCAGGTACATGTTGCGCAGGCCACGGGTGATGCTCGTCAAGGCACCGATAAAGTCCCTGCGAGACGTCGAGTTGGGCCTGCCGAGGTGGCGGATGAGGCTCGCCTCTGCGTTGAAGCGTCGCGGGAGGATCTTCATGGCTTCGTCCATGGAGCCGCCTTGGCGGAAGAGCATGCAGGCGTGTTGGCGGTTGAAGTCGTCCCTGGCGTGGCCCTCGGAGGGGACCTCGCCGGCGGCGGCGCGCTTGGCAATCCCCTCGTCGTATGCCAGGATGGCGTTGACGGTCTCCTCGAACTTCTCCTCCAGGATCAGGCGGCCGACCTCGTGCGTGCCGACGGCGTGGGTTCCGAAGCGCTGGTGGCCGAAGTAGTTGATCCACCCGCGGGAGTGCATGCTCGTCATGGCAGCCTCAACAGACTCCTTGATCTTCGCCGTGCGTTCGCCGTGGGGAAGGTCAGGGGACCCGGCGACCTCGCAGTCCTTCAGCGCGATGACGAACTCGTTGCCCGCGTGCGCGCCGAGGTGGATCGGAGTCGTGGCATAGACGTAATCGCCCGTGGTGACGCCGTGGAGACGCGAGTTGGCGCGCATGAGGGCGTCGGCGCGAGCGTGGCGGATCGAACAGCGCTGCGTCGTCGCCGCGCGGCGGTCCTTGGTGCCCGCGGTGCCGATGGCCTGCGGCTTGATGCGCAGGGCTCTCGCGATCTGTCCCGTGGCTTCCATGGTGTCGCGGTTCTCCTTGTACATGGTGAAGTGGAGATAATCGCCCTCGCCGGGCGCCTTGACCTTTGGCTGCTGCTGCTTCTTCTGCTGCTGGGGTCCGCCGCTGCGAACGCCTCTGCCCTTTCCGCGGGGAGGGGGGATCTTGGCCACGATGGCGCCGGTGGTGTCTGTGGTTGTGTCGATTACGGAGTTGAATATGCGGCGGACCTGTTGGTGGAGTTGACCGCGCTTGTCTTTGTCGTCCATTACAGGAGACGTGGCGGGCTCGGGTTTGGCGTTCTTGTCGGCGGTGATTGTGGTGTACATTGTCACGAGGTTGTCGGCGAATTCTTGGTTTGTGAGGGAGACGAGTATGGCGATGTCGTCAGCTGGGATTCCGGGAACAGACGGCTTTGGCGCGTCGCCATTCTCGGCAGTGGCTGCGGGAGGCTCTTCGGGCTTGGCTTGTTCATCCTTCTTCGCCTCGGCAGCCGGCGGAGGAGGGGTGGGCTCCTTTGGCGGAGGTGGAAGACGGGTCTCCGTGAGGTGGAGAACAGATCCGTCCTTGTTGATTTCGTAGACTTGGAAGTCGGTGTATCTGTGGAATGCGGTTAGGTTTGGACAGTGAGACGAGGTTTTGGGGCTGCGCACCTCTTGCGCATATCGCCAGTCCAAGAGGTCATGCTTGGGGCGATGCGCTCAGTGATACCGAGGGACGCATCGAGACGCGTGCCGTTTGAACGGCGAACTTCGGTCGTCATATTGATAATGCGGATATGTTTCTCGTCCGTTAACCCAATTCCGCGTAAAGATGAATTGATGGAAATGAGTTGATTGGCTTCGAATGATGAGTTCGGACGCGGGATAGGTCGCGGGGCCAACAGGCATATTTTCAGAAACTGCCGGCAGAAAATGCGAGATGTGGAGTCAATCAGAAGGCGGTATGCGATGTCGCCGCTACAACTGACCACGCAGACAAAGCGGTGAGGACGCTCGCTCACTGAGCCATGAATCCTTACATGAGTTCACTCAGTCCTCTCAAGTTTCGTTCAGTGAAAACGGTTTCATTTTTTTCTTGGGCGTGTATCCTCATTCAATCCACCTTCAAATTCAAAATTTCGATGGCGTTGCCTCCCATAATGGCCCTGGCCTGCTCACTCCCTTCACCGACCGCGGCAGCCACAGCCTCTGCGTTCATGCTCACACTCTCCCACTCGCCCTGCTCATCAGTAGTCAACGGCGGGAAGAACGGGTGATCCGTACCGAACATGAGTCTGTCAGCTCCGCTCGCGTCGATGGCCGCCTTCAGTCCCACCTCTGAGTAAATGACGGCGTCGAGGTAAATTTGCTCCTTGAGCACATCCCAAATCTTCCGACGAGCCTTGCCGACCTTGCCTTCCCTCACCAGTTGGCCATCGTGCAAGATGCAGCTTTCGATCCTGCCAGCCAGGAAGGGCAGAGTGCCTCCACTGTGAGCGAGTAGCATGCGCAAGTCGCGCACCTCATCGAAGACGCCGGCCAGGTACATGCGGGCGACGGCGATGGTGGTCTCCATCGGGAAGCCCAGGGCAAGGGGCAAGACGTGGCCGTACTCATTGCTCGCCCTCGGACCCCAGACGTCGTTCGGCAGACCGTAGTGCGGGTGCAAGAAGATGGTCAGGCTGGCGGCGGCGATGGCCTTGAAGATGGGCAGTAGTTCCGGGTCATCGAGGCCCTTCCCGAGTCCTGACGTGCCCAGAATGATACCGCGGCAGTACTTGAGTGCCTTGACGTGGCTGATGGCGCCGAGGATGGTCTCGAGCGGCGCGGTCAGGGGCAGCGTCGCGAAGAAGAACAACCGGCCCGGGTGCGCGGCGCACATGCGGTCGAATTCCTCATTCACATCCTTCGCCGTGGCGCCCGACTGAGACGCGTCGATGAAGTCGAGCCACGGGTTCGCCAGCGAGACGACCGAGATGTCGATCTTGTGCGTGTCCATGAAATGCACCTTCTGCTCGAGCGAGGCGTAGTGGGACGTGAGTGGCCGGCCCGGGGGCTTTGCCGCGGGGTCCTTTGTGGCTTCATCGAGGGCCTGCTGCTCCGAGGCGAGGAGGATGAGGCGCGGATCGGGGTCCTGCGGGAACCGGCGTACGACCGGAATGGTGGTCCGGGACTCGAGGATCTGGATGTATGACGGGGGGTACATGTGGGTGTGGATGTCCACCACCTTCATGGGCGTTGAAGAGGCCATTGTGTTCTTTTTGTCCTTCGGCCTCGAAGGTGGAATCTGTCGAGGCTCGCTTTCTTTCGAGATGCGGGGTTATTAGATCGGCGCCTTCGAAGTGTCTGTTGTTGTTGGTGAGTCCTCGTGGGCGGATTGAAATGAGAAAGCATAGACCTCGAGATGCCCAACTTACATATGTCGAGGCTCACTCACGAGTCGGGAAAGTTCCTGGCAATCGCACCAACCTCTGAAAAGTCAAGAAAAGACGACGTTGCTTCATAAATTGTTCAAGACGAATATTTTTTCTAAGCGCGGAACTTGTCATTTCCAAAACTAAGTACCAGTTACCGAACAGACTACGTCTTTCCAGGAAGGTGATGAGGTTGCTACGACCCGCATGCCCAATGCATGATCTATCTCCTCATGCAGCAATTTTCTCTTTCCCTTAATTACCACCCCACCAGTCTCCCCCACACGCGGGCGTCTCCAACACCGCTGGCTGCAACCCAATCCCTCTCCTTGCGATTATCTTTACCCCGCCGTTATCTTCTCTGGTGCCCCTTTGCGCCGCCTGGCCTTATCATTTCATTCGTGCCTTTGGCGGGGTAGAGCGCCACTTTCCATTGTCTTACACGTTGGTATTATAATACGGCGTAGGAGGTCGCCGATTGCTGCTCGTGCGACTCGCGGCTCGAGCCGGCGCCTGATTCTTCAAGGGTGTCTAGTGTTGCAGCAATTGGCGCGCCGGGATCAACAGGGAGGGGGCTTTCGCTGCCCGGGATGATTAGACGGGACGACTGGATGGTAGGCAAAGATTGTGCGTGGCCTGTAGTTGGCGGTTTATTACTCTCGATTGGGACTGTAACACTGCAATACCAGACGAATATAACCCGCCTGAGCGAGCGTCCTCTTCGCACGGATCCCATTCTCTAACCTTATCGCGACGCGGTGGAATGTTCTATTGAGTCCGAGTAATGTTCTGCTGTTACACTTACCTCTGACAACTCACCGACTTCATCTCGATCTCGACAAAGACCAAATTTAAGGCTTCAATCTCTCAACTCATATAGAAAGCGCCCAAAATTTACATCACAATGGCAGACACCGCCGTAGACAAGGAGGGTCTCTTCATTCCCGTGAGTTCCATCAAGCAAACCACACCCCGGGACGTCTCACTCACCATGTCCAGCTCATCGACTTCTCCGCGTTCCTCAGCGGCGACAATGACAAGCGCAAGGAGACGGCCAAGCAGATTCTCAGCGGCTTCCAGAACGCCGGCTTCATCTATCTGAAGAACGTCCCCATCAGCCCCGAGCTCCGCGCCGCCACCTTCGCCAAGTCGGCCGACTTCTTCGCGCAAGACGACGCCGCCAAGACCGCCGTAGGCTGGACCACGCCCGAGGCCAACCGCGGATACTCGGCCCCCGGTCGCGAGAAGGTATCCCAGTTCATGGACGCCGCGTCCGTCGAAAAGGAGCGCTCCGGAAACCCCGACCTGAAGGAGAGTTACGAGATCGGCCGCGACGGCGAGCCCGATCACCCGAACCAGTGGCCCGTCGAAAAGGCCGGAAGCCCCGTGCACGGCTTCAAGGCCCAGATGCTCGAGTTCTTTGACCAGTGCAAGGGGCTGCACACGGAGGTCATGCGCGCCATCGCCGTGGGCATGGGCCTCGACGAGCACTACTTTGACGGGTTCACGGACGTCGGCGACAACACGCTGCGCCTGCTGCACTACCCTTCCGTCGACCCCAAGGTGTTCAAGGTCAACCCTGGGCAAGTGCGCGCCGGAGCGCACAGCGACTACGGGTCGATCACGCTGCTCTTCCAGGACGACCGCGGCGGTCTGCAGGTCAAGAGTCCCAACGGACAGTTCGTGGACGCAACGCCGATTCCCGGGACCGTGGTTGTCAATGCCGGCGATTTGTTGATGAGATGGAGCAACGACACGATCAAGAGCACCATCCACCGCGTCGTTGAGCCTCCGAGGAAGCCAGAGGATGGATCTGAGTATCCAGCACGGTATAGCATTGCGTGAGTAACTGGTGTCCTGCTGTTGTTGATAAGGTGCTGACGACGGATAGATACTTCTGCAACCCCAACTTCAAGAGTCATATCGAGGCCATCCCCGGCACTTACGCGACAGAGGCGGAGAAGAAGTACGAGGGCATCAACAGTGGACAATACCTTGTTCAGAGACTGACGGCTACGTACTGATCTTTCTCCTCTAATTTCCTCTCAGCCGGAAGTTCTTCTCAGCCCCATCAAAAGCGTATGAATTATTAAGTCACTCACATGGCGACTCCGTCGCATGCCGCTATTCTTCCCGATGACTTGAATCACATCTAAAACGTTAGCTTTACATGTACAGGAGCAGTGTGAAAGGATCCAAGTCAATCATATCAGACGACTTGGTCGAAATATGTCCAAAACAACATCTTGGGTATGAAGAAACATCTGAGTGAACATGATCAAGTAACGCAACCCCGTCCAAGCCCTTAATGACTATGCCTTCCCTCTGCGGACCCAGAACCTTCGGATTCCTGCCCCAGTTAGCCAAAGTTAGGAACTGCAGGGCCAGCACCGCGGACCGCGGACATGTCTCCCCCCCGGCTAACAGCCGAGATAATAATAAACGTAGACATTAGTCACTGAAGAAACAATAGACAGATACGACATCGAGCTGCCAATGAAGACACGCGACTTCATCATCCGTCGTTTCGCGGCTCGATACGTGCATCGCGCGTGCGGCAAGTCGAGCCCTGAAGCGAACTGCGAAGAAGATGCCCAGTAGAACCAGCGAACCATAACAAATCCGCTGGGCCGACGGCGGCACTGAAGGAGAACCACGACGCCATGGCCACAAAGACGGTATAGCGTTCCCGCCGGCTGAAAGCCCAGCTGTCGTACAAGTAATTGAGGGCCAAGTCGGAAACGCCTCCGATGCAGCGTCCCCGAGTGAGGCGGCGAATCAAGAGATCAGGTTCTGGGGAACCCAAACTTGTTGGGCTCAAACGAACAATTCCATGACCCCCACCGACCGCTGTGATGCAGGGAAATCGATGGCCGTAAACATTAACGGTGAACGTTTCATGCTTCAGAAATGTTCTGCGTCTCACCTCGACTCCACGAGGGCCATCGTCCAGAAGAATGTTATTGCTTGCCGTTGCTAAGTCCAGCCTCTTCATCACGTCCTCGATTGACTGATTGTTTCGGCTCGCGGACGATGCGACAGACGAAAGGGGGCGGAACCTGACATAGTGTGAAGAGTGCCTCTGCAAAGCTTCGCGACTCCAGAACAACGACGACGAATCCATCATACTCATCCATCCTTCATTCCCGAGATACCATTGGAATAGTACAAAAGAATCCGCTGCAAGCTCTGGCGAGCGTCCGGTAGAGGACACACACACAACTCCAATGTCTTCTGTCCGCCTCTACAGGCTGGACTTCGACCAAACGTTCGGCGGGAACCTCAGTCGGTCCGCGTTCGACTTGAAGTCGAACATGTCCACATTTGAAGCCGGAATTCCACTCTGGATACTCAGGACCGTCGGGGCTGCTGGTCCTTTTTTGATGAAGATTGTGTGGTGCTGCATATGTCGCGTCACCTTCCAAGGAACATCTAGCAAGCACGGCGCTATGCATGGACGGAGATACTCATCACTGGAGGAAGATTGGAAAAGGGGAATCGCAAGAACTTTTGAGAAAATCCGTTCCGATTTGGCAGTTCCAAGCAAGATTCTCCAGTCGGAAGAGAGGGAGCATGATTCGCAGACCTCGACTGGTCATCTCAAGCACAGATCTTGCCTGGGCTATGGGCGTTGCGGACATTCCTGCCCAGCAAGCGAACTCTCTGGGACTGCGAGCAAGGAGACGGTGGGATGCAGGCTTGTGGGAGCATTCTCTGTAGTACTGCATGGACTCCTGGCTTCCGGTAGAGCCGGCCCTCATGATGTAGAGGGCGTTCCAATACATCCGGAATCGCTCAAACATGGGGTCCGAAGACTTCTTCTCCAAGAATTCTAGGCGACGGGCTCCAGGCAAGAAAAAGATTCGTCAGGCGTCCTGATCATGAGCTCAAGTTGAAGGCGTTCGAATGCCTTCTGCCATTCGCCAATAGAGAAGCGGCATGTTCACGTCGAATATACCAAGCAGGTAGTATGCCATGTCTTCCAGCCTGGTAGTCTCACGCCGAGAGGCCCGAGATGTGCGCACTGCGATACTTGCTGCGTGGAAATCTTGCTCGTATCGAAGAGACACTCTCAGTATCTCGGTGATGAGATGAATAGTATCAGCCAGAGAACGAGCGAGTGCCAAAACAAGTCCACGTGCTGCTATAGAAATTCAGGCTCTTGGGGGCAAGTAATTCTTGTAAAGTCCAGCCACGGGAAAACCGGAGGCTTTTCTCGACTTGGTCGACGGGAACTTGCCGCATGTCGTCGGCTTGTACATCGTGTAGGAAAGGCGAGGCAGATAGCGGCGTCTGTGTACCACCGGAACATGGAGTTGATTGCTTCAGAAAGCTCTGCACTCCTCGTCTTGTCGATGCAGCAAGTATCGACCCAGACATACTCGAAGCCGAGACTTGCGGCCAGGACGCAACTCCTACTGATCTTGGCAAACCCTCATTTTTTTCTTCCAGGTGATTGATTGGATGTTAGTCTCGAGACCTCCGTTGCTGCCTACATCAGCGCAATTCATTGAACGCCGTGAAGCACATCATTGACCACGTAACCGAAACTTCAACCGCTAGTTGACAGGTAGATGGAAACATCGTATTGCAGCCATCAATCTATCGGGGAAGTACTCCTTGTGCTTCGAGGCGCGAGAAGTTGATGAGTCGAGGTTGCTTATCTCTAGGGATGAAGCAAAGTAAGCTAAGGTAAGGTACCTTACCTTGGTCAATCACATGGGTTGGGTGGCGATGCGGGGCGTTCATGCGCCTTTGCACTGTAATTACACTGTCATCCGTCAACCCGTACAGCTGAGGCTAAGCAAGTTGTCCCGAACATTCAACCCCAAATCCGCCTATTCGACAATCCTAAGATGAAGAAGACACTACTCTTAGTATTCATACATGGTTTCAAGGTGAGCTATCCGTCGCTGTTCCCTCAGATGCAGCCACTGACACTTCGCAAAAGGGGGGTGACGACACCTTTGGTGACAAGGATGGGTTTACAGAGCAGCTGCGCGCGCAGCTCGCATCCGCACTGCCCAAGATCAACGTGAAGCATCTCATATACCCGCAGTATGAGACTCGCGGAGACCTGGGACAATGCACGAGTCGTTTCCGAGATTGGTGAGCGAATGCTTTATATTTTTATATTTTTATATAACCCCTGTTACCTGATTTGAAGCGCAACTCATGCATGTGCCAGGCTCCTAGAAAAGGTCATCGATCTTGAGGTCGCAAATGCGACTCCATCGCCAACAGTCGATCCCTCAGTCAGAGTCGTGCTCATAGGGCACTCCATGGGCGGCATTGTCGCCGCGGAGACGGCCATCGGGCTGACTTCTGAGCACCCCATCTACTCCGAAGACGGCATTGAGAAGTCGGACCACCCGGCAACCTTGAACGGACTGATGTTCCCTTACATCCAGGGCGTCCTCGCCTTCGACACCCCTTATCTCGGCATCTCCCCCGGTGTAGTCGCCCACGGCGCAGAAGGACATTACCAGACCGCCTCCGCCGCCATGACGCAGCTCAGCGGTCTCGGGACAGTCCTGTGGGGCGCGAAGCAAGCCGCCTCGCCTCCTCCGCCAGGGAGCAAAGCGCCCGTCGCCGCACTCCCGGCGCCTCAGGCTCCCGCACAACAGAAGAAGGAAGAGCAGGGCGGCTGGGGCTGGGGCAAGATTGCGATGGTGGCCGGGAGCGCAGCGGTTGCTGCGGCTAGCGCGGGTGCGGCGTATTACAACCGCGAGCAGATTACCCAGGGGTGGACGTGGGCGACGTCGCATCTAGAGTTCGTGGGATGCCTAGCAAAGGGCCAAGAGCTGCAGAAGAGGGTGCAGTATATGGCCAAGCTGAATAAGGAGCTCGGGGTTGGGTTTGCCAACTTGTATACCCGGCTCGGGAAGGGGGCGGGCAACAAGGAAGTCAGCGTCGTGGGAACGGTACTGGGGAAGGATCGGACCTTTTGTAACCTGCCTAAGAAGGGCAATGCCGGGGTGTGGAACGACGCCGTGAACGATTTGGCTACTGATGAGACGCTGGCGCACATGAGTAAGTGATTTTGACCTGACCGACAGTTTGAGTAATAATGACGGTGTTCCAGATATGTTCGAGCCGAAGAAGAATCCGGGCTTTGAAAAGCTGATGCAGGATGCGACTGCCTTGGTTGCGCAGTGGACGACCAACGAATGGTACGAGACTAGCACGGAGGACAAGCTCGCCATCAAGGAGGCCGGTGAGAGCGCGACGGCCTGATGCACGGGAATAATATCTTCTCTCCTACGTCGCTACGAATCTTGCGCTTCAGAGCAACGATGCACCTCTGTATACCTGTTTTCTTTTTGTCTAAATCCATACCCCAGAATACCCAGCTTTTACTTCCAACCACCCGTCTTTGGAGTGAATCATTTGGTCTTGGCAATGCCTGCCTGTTCGGCCTTCATGTTGCGCATGACCTTCTTCCTCTGCTTCATCATATATGTGTACAGAATGTACGAGCCTGTCATCTTAAGTCAGTGGCCGTGTTCTTACACCACCCCGCAAACAAGCTTGGACCTACCAGGAACGTAGACGGCCAGGATGGCATAGGCGACGTAGGGGAAGATCTCTCCGAGCTCCTTCGCGGGACCGGTAGAGTAGTAGATCAGGGCGCACTCGCTCGTGATACCGATGGGGTAAAGCACGAAGAAGGTGTTATATCGCAGCCAAACAAGGGCCCTGGGTTGGACGCCGCTCAGGTTGAGCGCGAAGTAGGAGTAGCGAATCACCTCGGTGACGCTCCAAGCGAGAAGCATCGAGGAGTACCAGTTGCTGCGGGCGAGGAAGGGGAACGGGTAGACGACGCCCCAGACGAGGGCGAAGCGACTAAGGACTTGCATGAGAGTCGTGAAGACGGGGGCGCGGACGACGCCTGTGGACAATGATTGTTAGTTCCTGAAGCCATCCAAAGACGAGGAGAGGGGTGGCTGTACCAAGCAGCGCGTGCAAGACCTCCATAGCAGCCATGGTCTGCGTCCATCTCGTCCACTCGCCGACACCAAGGTGGACGAATGCAGGACCGCGAAGAGCGTAGATGGCGACGGTGCGGCCGAGGACGACAGACCAGGCGATTGCTGAAACGAAGTTGTAGAGGATCAGATAGCCGTTCTTCACGGGCGACTGCCGCGGCTTCGGGGGCTTGGCTGCGTCTGCCATGATTGCTGGTGTAGTTTGAAATCGCGGACGGTGCGATTGAGAGAACTGGTGATGGTAGAATCGGAACGTTTGAATGGCAGCTGGAATGGAGAAGTTTGTTGAGATAGGTTGAGCTGCAGCAGGGGTTCGTACAGTTCTCTCCAATCCGTTCCCACCCCTCCATCGGGGCCGAGGCTTTTCTTGGTGGTGTTCCTGCAAGGGAGCTAGCTCCACTGTGCAAGGTACCCCGTAGAGCTTTTCTGGTTGTTCAGTGCTGTGGCTGCAGGGGTCGAGCACGCTGCTTCGTCCCTTCTGAAGGCTGACAGCCAGGTTGGATCCGACGCCCGATCCCAGTCCTCAGCTGGCGCCAATATATCGCGCTGGAATTCAAGGCAAAGGATGCAGTTGCATTGTAAGGACTTAATCGTAGACTTCGTTATTAACAAGATATTATGTATGCAGTATTTTGAACCCCTTGCTATGCCCGGAAAGAGAAACACTCTGTTAATACAGACAATGGAAGAAAAAGGCCGACATGAAGAACACCGGCAACCAGAACACTGCCGCGGTCGACTGAGAAAGGAGCAGACCCGGTGCGCTGCCGTTGTGCAACATGACGACTTGGCCAAAGTCATGAGCGGAGTCGATACTGCACACGACCTGGCACTTTCCATCGCCGTCGCGACGTGCCAACTGGCCATGGGGTCCCAGACCATGTTGTTGGTTTGCAGCGCCGCGCTTCGTCACCGTCGTGGGAGAGTCGGTGGTGTTGAAGACCATCTCGAGCCACTGCACCTGCAAGACGGCAGAACCGCCTACGTCCATCACGCCAGACCATGAGCCGCCATCGCTCCAAGAGTTGATCATGACACGGCTGGGGTCGCGGGGAACCTGGAACTTGATGGCAGAGACTTTCTTGCCATCAACAAGCCAGGTGCTCTGCTCAGAGTCCCAGTCGAGGCGGTGGACGGCCCAATCGCGCCACGACACAGGTGCTGTGCCGTTCTCGGTCGACTGATCGATAGTGTTACCGCTGTCGTCGAAGGACGGCTGGTTCGTGTATTGGATTCTGTTGTCGGGGTCCTTGGTCAGGATCTCGATATCGGCCTCCTGGACGTCGGAGTATGTCTCTGCCTCGCGGTAGGTGAAGAGGGCCGTGCAGGCGCCAGCATCGCCGATGGTACGGGCCAGCATGCGGACAGAGACAAACTGGTAGCCCATCGAGACTGATTCGATCTCGGCCGAAGTTTGGAAGTCCTTAAGGCGTGCAGTGCGGAAGCTCATGTAGGTATCCGAGGACGGGTCGGAGTCGGTGTTCTTCTCGATGTAAATGTTGTTGGGGGAGTTCACCATGCTGATGGTGGCGTCGTTGCCGCTCCTGCCTCGACTTGCGCTGTTGTTCCAATTCTGAATAGCCCATACCGACGTCCATGCATCGGAATTGAAGTAATCGGATGTTACAGGTGCAGAGCCACTCTGGTTGTAGCTGGTGATGACGTCTGGGACACGGGCGTACTGGCCAAGGCTGCGCCAGTCGTAGAAGAGGTGGTTGGTGAAGTAGCTCTCGGAGGTGTTGGTGAGAAAGCAGTTACACACATCATCCTGAACGATGGGATGGTCATCAGCAGAAGCTAGGGGCAGAAGGGCGAGGCCGAGGCAAAGGCCCAGCGTGGATGATGGTGAGAAAAACATTGCTCCTGCTTGACCGTGAAGTTGTGGCTGAAGATGCGGCACTGTCAGTGACGGGATGAACAAGTCCACGAGGGATGACATGGTTTTAAGAACAAAATGACTTTCACCAAGGTATTATTGCTTTGGAACCCCCAAACAACGGCGCACCGGAATGTGAGACGTGATCGTGCGTAGCGGTATTTTGCTTCGACGAGTGTCATCAAGCCGCTAGATGGCCAGACCATCGCCTTCGCCCGAACGTAGCAAGCCAGATCGAGGATCCCTCGGGTTAGGTAAAAAGCTAAGACAAAATTATATGATCTGTACGAAACCAGCGGCCACTAGGTCGCCGTGATGTGAGAAATGCGGCGTAACCCTCCCCGTCCACCCTAGCGCCAACGAGTTCTACACAGCAGCAGCACCACGAAAGCCAGACGTATTAGCTCCCAAAGCTGCTGCTGGGCGAAGGCGATCCCGGGCGCAAGGTGTACTACCTTATGTACCAAGCAGGCTGCAGAGGAACGGATAAGAAGTAAGCTTGACCAAGAATGGCGCGATATGACGGGCAAAGTCAGATCGAACCTCCGCATCCGGTAGGCGTCGCTCACTTCCATTGCTTTTAGCGTCGTCTCGTCGAGTTTGCCGTGAGTCGCCCTAGACTTCTAGGCGGCGGGTAACGGGGGACGACGGCGGTTCGGATGTCATTGTGAGCTATTTGTGGTTGCAACGGGTATGTATCTTTGAAGGGCCGATGTCGTGTTGTGATGAATTCGCTGAGGATCTGATGCTGCATGCTAATTCACGCTGATGTCAGTGCGGTCACAGCTAACTTCAATTATATAAGCAATGGAATACAGTCCGTTGCATTGGTGCCTGCCTTCCAATACCTAGCGCGCGAAAAAGAGGGTGTTTTCCACGCGCGTTCAAAACTGCTAAAACTGCCAAAATTTGGCACTTGCTTAACCTAGCGCGCAGCGTACATATTTGAATTAGAAAAAGAGACTATTAGTTTCAGCTACCTGAGGGCTTTCTAAACATGGACTTTTTACTTAGGCGCATGCGCTGCGCGCTAACTTATTTGAGTGCGAGGTTTTAGTAGTTTTATTAGCAGCTTTAGCCATTTGCGCCCCTTTTGCGCGCGCGCGCACGGACCTTTTCTGTAGTTTTGGAAGCCACTAATTAATGCAACGGGCTGTACACTCCACTGGGATAGATCTGTTTGCTTGTCCATTCGACTGCACGACTGACACCAACTTCTGCTCGTAGGGCTAAACATCAAGAGACCCAAGATTGAAGCAGTAACTGGGTTGATAACGAACTTACGAGGCTGCGCTAGCCCACTCTGCCCAAGCCGAGGGGGGCACTCCGTCTCTCCTTATGCTTGCGCCTGGCCTCGTCCCACTCGTGTCTCTTGGCCTGCTCGAGGGCGGTGGCAGCAGAGCGCTCGGCCAACAGGGCAATTTGGCGATTCGGTCGCGGGCCATGTCTCTCCTCACGCGTTCCCTCTTCATCATCTCTGGACTAAAGGGGCGTCCAGGGAGAGAACTGTTGTGACGACCGTTATTTGAGTTCTTCATGCTCATTCGATGATTAACTCACCATCCCCCATGCGCTCTGATTCCAAGGCAACTCAAGTCGCAGACTTCCTCGTCAACAAGGCGAACGCCACAAAGACGAGAAGTCTCTTCAGCTGAGTCTGTGTTGCAGTAGTAACCGGCGTATTTCGAGAAGACCTCCAACTCGAACATGTAGTCTTTGCTCAGAACGACCGGCACAGGCAGGATCCTCCAGTCCGGTACGTGGAAATCGCAGCGGACCGTCCTTTCTCCTTTCACCTATCGTCCACATCCACATCATGTCCCGAACGATTCCACTTGTCCAGGTTCTCGTTCCATCTGCAAGCTCCATTTCGACAACGAGACCCTGATCCATCGCCGTTTTGACGAGCTAGCAGCCCGAAATCTCTTATATCTTCAGTCGGAATTACTCCGTTTAGAACACCAACTGAGCGAGCTGGTCGCAAGGTTCAGAAAACCAAACAAACGGGTCTTCGACGCGTTTAGAGCATGGTCCACCGGAATGCCCAAACTCGGGGGCAGCAAGGCTAAAGACTTCCTAAACAAGCCGGACGACTTGGTCGCTCTGAATCCAGCGCAAGAGACGGATTGTTTGTCAGAGTACCTTGGGAGGAACTGGCCAGTCAAACTGAGTTCTCAGAGCTCTTTGAATGCAAGCTCTTGGAATCATACTAAAGGATGATCCAGAAAGATGCCTTGGTGCGATGGAGTTCAGATAGGACGATATGAAGAACACTCAATCTCCGTCGCAGTCGCCGTGATCAGCATCCTCGTGGCCGCCATACTTCTGGTGGGCCCAATCACCGGACTATATTTCGTCTGTAACGATGCAGCAAAGCTTGGTTTGGTATCAACGTTCACAGCCTTGTCTGCCCTCAGCGTAGGCCTGATGACGAACGCCCGGAGAGCGGAGATAATTTCAGGGACAGCAGCGTAAGCTAAATTGTGGTCTGATCGTGGTTCTAATGCTGACGTGGGTTCAGATACGCTGCCGTACTAGTAGTGTTCGTCAGCGGTATTTTTTCGAGCTTGAAAGAATCTTGAGGAAGCCATAATGCAGGACAACTACCTTACCTTAGAGTATCTCGGGTAGAGAAAACGGAACCGAAGTCGGTCCTCTAAGAAGGTTTCTCTCACACGCGGTCTTGCCGTCAAATCGTTCAGCCAGGACGCTCTAGTGGTCACAGGATATCTGGATAGACGCCCATAGCATTGAAAAGGGGTAGGCACTCTCAAAACGCCAAAACAATCCCACTACGAGGTTCGAACTCGTGTCTCCGCGGTGAAAGCGCGACATGCTAAACCACTGCACCAAATGGGATACGTGATGATTTGCTGAAGGAACGGGCGACGACGGGATGCCATGAAGCCCAGAGTAGCAGGTGGTGGAATCGTGATTCATCTATCCCAGGTTCTTTGTTTGGTTGGTTGCCGGTGTTGATGCCTCGGCGACCTGCAGGCAACGGGCCCGGGACCACCTACCCTAAACTACATTCCGCCTCAAAATTGATGAGACCAGGGAAAAACTGCTGCGAGCATGCGATAGTGCTTAAACAACCCCTATCGTGAACTCATCAAGTAGACTCAAGTCCTCAAATTCCTTGATAAGGGTGTTCGCCGTCGCCGCCTTCGGGTCTTTCACGGCGAGGTCTAGGTCTGCCACGAAAAACCCCGTTGCTGTTTCCAGTGTCCTCTGGTTCTTGGTGGCCTTGAGCTCCTGCAGCAGATAACGCCCCTCTGTGTTATCCAACGTGCCTCTCTTCACAGCCATGGCCACAAGGCCCTTGGCAATCACACCGGCAACGGTGAACGAGCGGTAGAGGCCCAAGTACGCGAAGATGCACTTCAAGAAGCAGTGTCGCCACTCTGGCTCGCTTGAAACAATGGCCGCAGCGTTGGCGACGTGCATAAGCGCCGTGTGCCAGAGGATGGAGGTTGTTCGAGACGGAAGCAGCATGTAGACCTCTACGAGATCTTTCAGCTGCTCAAGCGATGCGGCAAAAACGGCCGGGACTTGTCCTGCAGACGGGGTCCATGACTTGAATCCATGCTGCTTGTCGATCGGAATGAAAGGCCTGAACAGATAGAGAACCGTACCATGAAACCAGATGCTGTAGAGGACCGTGAGACATAGTCTTTGGGGTTGGGTTTAGGACAAATCAACGTACTGCAGATTGAGCACATAAGCTGGACTGTGCGCATTACGAGTGAGGCTTTCGGGTAGATTTGCTGCCCAAGTCAAAAGCTTGTAATATTTTTCGATGGCAAATGACCTGGGAGCACGCTCAATCCCTTCGTGTTGGTAATACCACGTCAAGCGAGACGAGATGACCCAGAGCTCACAAAAGGCTGCGAAGGTGTCGGAACAGGTCGAAGCATGATCCCTTTTCCTGCGGGACAAAGACGTTCCAGATGGTGGATCACGGCCATGACTACGGTGTGTACCCTCACTTGGCGCAGAGCCAGCCTTGGGTTTCTTCCCTGGAATGGGAAGGTTTGGCGGATACTCCGTGGTAGCTGGGAGGAAGAATTGGGCTACCATACTATTCCCGTGATTAGGGAACACTCTTGCCGCACGAGTAGTCCTCCGACGTACTCACCTCAGAGTGCAGAAGACACCCCAGGCAACCTTGGCTTTCCCCGTTGCGTCTTCCTCGGGCAGGGCTTTGAGATCTTCCGAGGTGCATGCATCCGAAGTCCCGAAAAGCTTCAACCGTCTAGCCATGGCAGCTGTCTCGTTGATGTACTCAACATCGAGTGCGCCGTTGCCGTTGCAGCCGACTGACTGAATGAGGAAAGCCAACGCCGCAACTGCCGTCAAAGAGTCTTCCTTATCTGCGCGCCACAGCCTGCCGGCTTCTGCTTCCAGTTCATTACTCCAGCCAGATGCTGATGGATGATACGTTGCATAGCCTTGCTAAATGAAGTCAGGAATACTGTTTTGTACCGGAAGAGGCAGCTAAGACTTACGCAAGCGAATGCGAGGAGAGCGTTTACTAGCAGCGGAGAGCAAAAGCGGTGTTGGTAATACGTGAGATCGTGTATGAACAACTCAGCATCGAATAAGCCCAACATGGCGTGATCGGTCTCGAGGTAGAGAGTGATAGCCTTCGCAGCATGCTCACTCGGTATCGAGACAGTAGTCCAATATTCGATATCAAGGTTCATCAAACGTGGATCTGTTTGAATGGGTGGATGGACGGGCTCGGTGGGCGACACGCTCGAGATGCTTGACCGCAGCGCCCTGGACTCGTTCGTGAAGTCTTCCGAAACAGACCCAGCTACCGATACGTGACTGAATACCGAGCTGGGTTCTGGGGACGATGCCTCTGAGTCGGACACGTCCACAATCCGACTTCTCTTGGCCGGCCTCGGGTCTGTGCTTTCCGGACTGGCAAAGCGTTGGCGTTCCCCTATGAGAGGGTACGCCACAGGATAATCTCGATGAAGCTGAAATTCGTAATTCGTGCGAAGCTGGGGGATAAACTGTCGAGGAGTTGGCCCAGAAGGTCTGGCGGATCGAAGAGCGGCGTTCGGGTCGGTTGCGAACCGGAACTCTTTGAAAGCCAGAGTCTTGGCTTCTGGAGACATCGACTCAAGCTGGGAAAAGAAGGACTGGGGAAACAATGACCGCAAAGCATCGAGGTCGCGCTTCATTCGGTCGTTCTCCATCTTCAGCTTCTCGTTCTCGCGCTTGAGATCCTTGTTCCCGCGCTTGAGAGCCATGGCCGGCGTCTCAAGCTCATCGATACTCTCGTACTTGCAAGGCACTTCGAGTTCGGCGCAAGATGTACATTCCGGTCGTTTGCCATCGCACTAGGAGCAAATGGCATGTTAGTTCTCAGGGAGCCAATGAAAATCATGGAAGCTGTGAGAAGGTAGCCCGTGCTTACACGTTTTTTCTTGAAACGACAACGTTCGCAAGCTACCTTGGTGAGGGCTTCTGAACGTTTCTTGGAGGGAACTGGCGGCAGACGACGAGCTATAGCGGGCAGCCCGGACTGAGGAGCAGGGAGCAAGCGGCGGAGGGACTGATCGGGCATTGTCGCCAAAGTGTTTGCATTGAACGCCGCAAGGCCTGTACAACTTGATCTTCTGCTAAGACAGGTACTGCTTGCTATACGACTCTAGAAAGGGGTCACGAAGGAGCCGTTCGGTCCAACGTGCCAAAACGGGCTTCAATCTTCGTGATGGGCTGGAAAACAGCGGTATTCGAGAGGAGGGTAGGCAGCATAATAACCGATGGGCTGAGTAGAAACAAAGGGCAGACAATCGTCCATATATCGTGGGCGCGACGACAAGCGAAGGGACAAGGAAGAAGAAAACTCAACGGCCGTCAACATTGGTTTGGACAACTTAACGGGGACGAGAGGCTGCGGCTCCCCGCTCAAGATCATCAGCGTTGCGGACGACGCGGATGCCGCAGATGGAGGTGAGGAGGGCCGGCAAAGGAAGACAATGAGACGGGGTTGAGATGGAGATTGTGGCAGAGGGTCCTCCTCAACGGTTGGTGGCAAACTCCAATGGCAAAGCTAAATGGGTATGAGCAGAGATAACAAGTGGATAGATAGACGAGCAAGACGAAGACACGAGTAATGCTGGTTTAAGAGAAGAGCAGCAGCAGGCAGAGAAAGGCAAGGTAGCTCCAGCTGGGGAGGTGAAAAGGCGGGTAGGTAGGGCCGGGCCATCGATGATCGGGTTCAGTGTCGGAACTGCCTCCGTTGCCTTCCATTTAGTTCCAACCAGTGACTGAGTCTGAAGCCCGGCAAACTGGTACAGGGGACCCTCGTTGGGTGGTGCCATTTGTGCATCAATCCTTATCCACTTCCCGTGTTGCCACTGGCTCAGTCGGACTCGATTGCGTCTCTGCAGGTTCTGGCCAATCCAGTGTTATTTTGGGACGAGTTTTCGACAGCACCGCTCCACACCGTGTCCAAGACGGTGTTTGATGTCCATTTGGCACCGTACGTCTTGAACCGTGCCCCCCTTCCCCTGTCGACCGCCGTCATGTGCGACCGCGGGCGGCGTCTTCCTTGCAACCAAACCAAATTTCAGGTGATGCACTCATCCGAGCACTTGGGTCTACGACGTGCTTTTTCCTATCAACCTTTCGACCAAAGCGTCCTCCGGGTTTCGCCATCCCTCATTCCAAGCGATGAGGGTCCAGCCAGGCCGACAGACTCTCGTTACTCGATGACGGACAACTGACTTACTTCGCGACGCACCATCGAATTAAACCCTGCATTCCAACCCCCTTTGAAACCATGGCGTCCGACTCGCCGCGACCCGCCTCCCCCCGCGAGGCTGAACCCGAGCAGAGCAAATCTGCGGATGCCCCGGCCGACGAGAAGGAATCGAGAGAGCAAAGCTCTGCGTCTTCGAACAACTCCCGCGACGACGACGACGACGACAAGGCCGCGTCCGGCTCCCGTGAATCCGGCGAGGCTAGCAAGAGCGCGTCCCCTGCGCCCGCCGACGAGAAGCAAACCGCCTTCTGCGATGCGCCGCCTCTACCCAATGAAGCCCCTCCGCTGCCCTCAGGACCGCCTCCTCCAACAGAAGACGACGGATGGGATTTCCAGTGGGATCCCACTTCGCAGGCCTACTTCTTCTACAACCGCTTCACCGGCGCGACACAGTGGGAGAACCCGCGCGTACCGTCAGCAGCGGCTTCAACCTCGATCACAACCACAACCGAAGCAGCACCCGGCACAGACGCGACAGCCGCCGCATTGCCATTGGGCCCTCCTCCTTTACCCTCGAATGATCGACCCGCCGCGGGTGGCTATAACCCCGCCATTCACGGCGACTACGACCCGAACGCGTGGTACGCGCAAGGATTCAAGGCCGACGAGACCGAGGCGCAGCAGGCCGCCCTCGCGGAGCAGGGCTACGGTGCCGTGGCGCAGTTTAACCGCTTCACCGGCCAGTTCCAGATGTTGGGCGACGGCCCCGAGCGACACTCGGACGAGGCCAAGAGCAAGCGGCAGATGAACGCCTTCTTCGATGTCGACGCTGCTGCCAACTCTCACGATGGGCGCAGTCTCAAGGCCGAGCGAAGCGGCAAGAAACCCTCGAGACAGGAACTCAAGCATTTCAAGGAGAAGCGGCGCGCCAGAAAGGAGGAAAAGCGCCGGGCTTGGTTGAGAGATTGAGCGGGCGCCGTTGCGCGGCTTGCATCGTTTATTAGCAACTGCCTTTTCGTTTGCGCACTTGCATATTCTACAAGGAAAAGAGACAAAAAAAAAGAAAACCAAAGACATGGCTGATTTGGATCTGGGGATGGGGAGGAAATCTTCACTCGGCGGCGTTGTGTGAGGCTATCGGCGGGATCGCCTTGGGATCTGCACTTTGCGGTACAAACCCGTCTTTTTTTCCGCGAGGTACAAGTCTACATGTCAGAATAGTCTTCGGCCGCATGACCTTGGATACTGCGCTTCCGCAGCATCGTGTACAGAATACAGCTTAGACCGCGGAGTCGCGAGCTTGCACAATTTTTTCTTTTTTCCCCCATATTTTACCTAGGCTCAACATAGTTTGGCCGGAGGGTTTCCCAGGGTATCATGTCATCCATACTTATTGACACGAGGTGTTCCTCCTATTCTTCCTCGTCCTCATCGTCTTCGTCCAAGTCCATATTCAGATGAACACTCTCGTCATCGCTGTCATCGCTGTCATCGTCGGCGGTTTCCTCCACAGGTTGTGCGACTGGTTCGGGAACGACAATGCGTTCGACTTTTCTCTCCACGCTTTGTCTCTTCGGCGGGCTTGCATCGTCTTCATTGAGCTTCCGCTTCTGCGCAGACGTGACGGCGAAGGGATTCGCAGCCTTCTTCGGATCTGCTTCAGAGGTCTTGGAGGGCTTGAACGGGTTGCTGCTATTGTCATCGTTGGCAACGATGATCGTTTCGGCTGAAGCTTCCATAGCAGCATCCGCTTCTTCCATCTCCTCGTCCTGAGCAGCCGCGATCTCTGACACGATCTCCTCCTCGCCATCCTTGGCCGCTTCTTCGGCCTCCATTTCCTCTAGCGTGGCGTTGGCGTTGCTACCGAACTCTTCAGCCGAAGTGGGCGCTTGAGTAGAAGTGCGGATGTTGGAGCGCAAGATCTCGACGCCTTGGTCGTGGGGGTATTGCTGCGAGAGGTAGGGCAGAATACTCGGGTACATGGCGCCTGCCTGGTTGACGTAGGGGTTGAGTACGCTGGCAAGCATGGCGTCCTTGTTGCGTGAGAGGATGGCCGTCTGGTCGAGGAGGCCGCGCAGGCCAGGCTTGAGGTGCCTTTGGGGCAGGTGCGAAAGAAGGCTGCTGAGAAGGGTCTCAGCGGCTTCAACATGGTCTTTGGACAGACTGGGCCTTGAAGTGGACTGGGTTTCCGACGCTTGAGAGGGAAGGAAGAGGTCGGCGTTGGCGGCAATACCGTTCTTCTTGGTTTCGGCTCCGGTCTTGGTGGCCGATTTCGTCTCCTTGACGTGGCCCGCCTCCTGCTGGATGTCGCGGCAACAGGCCAGGATAATGACACTGATGGTCTCGACGGTGAGCTTCTGCAGGCCGGGCCCGCATATAGGTAGGGTCTCATTGAGAAGCTTGTAAGCGCCGAGTCGTACGGACGGGATGTTGATGCCGGAGCGGAACACAAGGAGCAAGTTGTCGTATATCTCTGGGGTGAGGGAGAGTGAGTTCTTCTCTAATCTTTGGACCAAGACTAGAAGGAGATCCAGAGCGGCGAGATGGAGGTCGGGCATGGCAGCCCAGAGCTCCTCCTTCTCCTCCCTGCCTACCGCAGCCTGGGTTTCCATAGCTTGGTCCCAGGACTGTGACTTGGAGTTGCGGCTAATCAAGGAGACTCTGGATACCATATCCATCAAAGCGCCAACCGGAATCGTGACAGCGGTCTTCGTAAAGTAGCGGAGCGCATCGGTCGAGTACTGCAAGAGGCCGACCAATCTATCGCGGCCGGCGGAAATTCCTGTCCAAGAAGGCAATTGGCCCGGTGTCTCGTCTCCTTGCGGGGCAATGTCAAAGTCGACCTTGGAGCGGGTATATGATGCTGTAGGCTCCCACGACTCGTGGACTGCGCGAAAGACCTGATCAGCGGTCGAGTGGAATTCTTTCCTGATCTCTCCAACCAGCTTGTTCCAGTCATCGCTTGGCCCTGTCTTGCCGGCAGTGGTGAAGTGTAGGGAAATAGCCAAATGTCTGCTAGCGCGGCGGAGGGATTGAGGGATCGGGATGCAATCAGAGGAGGTCGGCGCAAGGTAAGGTTGGATGGCAGTCCTGATCTGGCCGTTGAAAGGACGGCATGTGGTTGGGTACAAGGGGATGAGGGTGGAGAATGCGTCCAGAATAGTCTCGACGACAACGAGGGGAGTCTCCAGACGCTGACCGACTGGAGGTAGCTTGATCAGCTGTAGGCATGCGTTGAAGAAAGTCGGGATGGTAGGCGTTGAGATTTCTCTAGTGAGAGTTTGGTACTCTTGGATTAGAGTATAAATCCTCACGAGGGTGACGACGGCGATCTCTTTCACAGGGAAAGGGTCGTTTTTCTGCGATGCGTTAGTTATGAAGTTTCAACTGTGGTTTGAGCATAAATTACTTGAATCATGGCTACGAGACTTCGAACCCAAGGTCCGGACTCTTTGAGACATTCCCATCCGCCGACATCAACAACGGCCTTGACAAGAGTTGCGCCAGTGAAGCGACCCATAGCGCTCTTGCCGTTCAGAAGAGTCGCGATGATAGTCCTCAACTTGTGAACCAAAGCAGCCGTCTCTGAAGCGTTGGTGTCTTTGGACTTCTGGTCTTGAGGTGCAGAGAGCACATCTTTGCAGCGGAGGACATGGTTGATAAAGGCCGGGATCGAGTGAGGTAGTTGGGCAGGTGGTGTTGAAGTCAGTCGCCGGCAGAGCACCCTCAGATCGGGAGGGAGAGACATGTTGACCAAGTATTCGTATAATGGCTTGAGATTGAGAGCTAATTGGGCTCTTTCAGTTGTATATTGGGGCCGCCAACATCAGAAAACTGGCGATATTGCTGATTTTAACCTCCGTTTTACAGGCGGTTGATACAGGTGGAAACTTTTTTCATGTAAGTGGAAAAGGCACATTTCGCATGTATTGCCAAGCTCCAGTCTTGCTGTTATCTGATTGGACTCGAGCATTCCCGCCTTGTGCATTATGTAAGGCGATCTCAGTTCCACAGACACAAAGGCCAGAGTTACTAGGTATGGTACGTACACAACACTGGTCCTTTCACAGGATCCCCTGATCATCGTCCAGTTTACTGGCCCGTGCTCCCCCTCAAGGGACCTCAGCTGGAGACCGACGTCCAAGGTCCAGCCCACCTCACCGTCACTTCTCTGCCACCAAATGCACCAAACTCGGCGGCAGCAGCACCGCCAAAATCCATGCGTGTCAATCGCGTTCGCTCCAATCACTTGTGCAACGTGCTTTCTCCTAATTAAGCCATCCTCGGGCCTCGAACATCGCCTATCACCGTCCACCCCCTTGATCTTTTCCAACAAAGCATGCCGTATGCCCAGATGCCGTGCTAGTAGAACTGGTTTGCATTTCTCTCCAAACATTGGCATCGACTTCGGCACCGCGAAATGGCTGTGAGTGTACATTTCCCAGAGGCTGCCATGCAGACCGCCCGCGCAGCCTGGGTTGGGCCCATGACGTCGAGCTGAAGGACTTGTGCTGACCGCACGTTTTTGTTTGCTTGCTGCAGCCCGACCCAAACAAGGCCGCCCATTACATCAAGGCTCTTGACGACGCGAGATGTGACGGCAATTGGAGTGCTGTTCCTGAGTTCGTCCGTAAGATCAGGAAACATGCGCCGGACCGTACCTGTCAGTAGCCCTTAGACGAATCTTGTCCACACGCACCTTTTTATTGACAGAGAGCCCCTTCCAGGTCTGACCTTGACTGCCGAGACGGAATGCGCAATCGCAAAAGCTATCGACCCCTCGGGCGCTGGCAGGCCTGCGACTGCTGTCTCCGCGAAAGATCTCGACGCCGCGAACGTAATAATAAAGCTTCAAGCCGCTATCGATGAAGAGACGAGGTTCCCCGAGGAGAGATTCCAGGCCCAGGTCTGCGCTGGCTTGCTCCATTGGGTGGTGGGTGAGTTTGATCAGGCCGCCGCCAAGCTGCCTAGGAGCCTCGAAGAAGAGTTGGACGACTCGACCGAGAAGCTATCAGAATGGACCCATATCAGCGCATTGAAGGCTGCCTTTCTCAAGGCCAATTGTCTGGCGAGGAACAACAATATTGCCGAGGCTCTCGTTACGTTCGATACCGCACTATCCACCGTGTCCATGCCTGCGGCTACGCGCATTGCCCACAAGCAATTTAGGGTGTGGTCGGAGCTGTTCTTGACGGAGTACTGCGTGTTGCACAGCGAAGCTCTTCGATCCAACGAGAGGTCGCTGGCCGATTCTAACTCACTCGCCTGCTTCCGAACATGGGCCACATACTGGGAGTCAATGTCAGGGCCAGTGGCGGGAGGATATGGATACAGGGGCTCTGTCCCCAGGCGGCAGGTTTGGCTGGAATACTACTTGGCCCTCACAACCATTCTCGAGCTGGACCTGCCATATCCAACAGGCTTCCTCGGCAAGATCACCAACGAGAGCTCCGCGAGGAATCAGCTGAGAATCGAGCTCAAGAAGACGGAAGCGGCATACGAAGCTCTACTCATCAGTGAGACCGCCTTTCCAAAAGCCCACGAGACACGAGAGGAGGTCGAGTCGTTCGTCAGTGCCGTGGTAAAGAACTGGTCTATTCTTTGTGGACGTGGTTGGAAAGAACAAGATCTCGGCCAGGGTAGCCGCGAGAGTCTCAGCAGAGGCGTCCTCGACACTTTGTACGCTGCAGCAACAAAGACCTACCACTCGACCGCGATTCTTCGTTGCCTCTTCACAGTCCATCTGGCCGTTTCCGAGTTCGATCTTGCCTTCAAGGCTTTCGACTCATACCTCGATCTGGTCAGGCATGGTAAAGCCCGCGTCGACAAGACGGGCCACCTTGAGGCCAATCTCGACGATGATGGTACTGTGTTAGAAACCATGTCCCAGTGTATTTTGGCACTATGCCGCTACGGCGGGAGAGAGGCCATTGAGAAGGCTCGTGACATCGGCAATGAGCTCGAAGACTGGCTATCACGGCTGCCGCAACTGAAGAACGGTGTTGGCAACGAGGATACAGTCCCAGAGGAAGGGGATCAGGCAACCATACACCCCAAAATCCGACCTCATCTTATTGCTCTGTCTTGGCAAGCGATTGGTCTTGCGCAGGCCCACTGGTCGCGAGTCACATACGATGCGGGATCACGGAACGAGATCCAGACGAGAGCCGTCAAGTGCTTGAGGACGTCTCTGTCTCCTGAGCTAGGACGCACGAGAGATGTACGCAGCCTGTTTGCGCTTGGCCTTCTTCTGGCCGAGCGAAGGGATCTGACGCATGCCATTGACATTGTCAAGACGGCGTTGATATCAAACAAGTCGGACGAAGACTACGCTCTTTACCACGGCCCTTTCTGGCAAGAACGATCACTCATCCCTCTCTGGCATCTGCTGGCGTTGCTGTTGAGTGCGAGACAAGAGTACAACTTGGCAGCCAAAGCTTGTGACGGAGCGTTTGAACAGTTCAGAGACCCCTCTATCCTGTTCGGTAGACAAGACCTGCACTTCAAGAGCGAGCACTTGAATTACGCCAAGGCCCAAGATGAGAAGATCGCCAACGAGCGGAAAGGGGTTGTGGATGACATGGATGACACCGAGAGAGAAAGCATTCTCGAAGTAAAGATGACTCAACTCGCGCTTGTTGAACTACTAGAGGGGCCGGATATCGCCGTTAACGCAAGTTCCGAGTTACTTTCGCTATTTACTCGGCTATTTGGAAGCCTCGAGGCCAAATCCACCATGGCACCCCCAAAAACGGCCGCCACGTTGGTTGCTCCCAAGAGCTCAGCTGGTACTTTGAGAAGTATCAAGGGTAGCATCTTTGGCTCCCAAAGGGTGAGGCGGGCAAGCATTGCGGAGACCGAAAGGACGGCGACTCAGTCTCGCCCGCAAACCAGGCAGACCTCCACGAGTATCGCACCGACTATACAGGTTACCCAGGAGAACGGATCGCCCATCGAGAAGCGATCACGTCGACTCTCTAGTATCACACGCCGCGGAAGAAGCGAATCGGGCAAGCGGCACAGCCTGCGAAAGCGGGACAGCAGCAGTACTCGGAAGAGGGCAGCCAGTGTTAGCAGCGCCAGCACGAATCCTCATGGACCGACGGTCCTAGACGGGGAAGTTTATTTTACTCCCGGGGACGAGTTGCAACAAAATGAGTTCCCGCTGGGCATTCGCCAGGCTTCAGCGGCGTCATCTGTTTCCCGAGATCAATCGCTCCAACACCTCGAATCTTACACTTCCCAGATGTCGAGGTCGACCAACTTCTCGGAAATCTCCGCTAGTGGCACTTACACAATTTCAAATCCCTTACCGTTTATTCACTTCCCTCAGGACCTCCAGCGGCGACAAAGAGCTGCCCTTCTTGTTAAGGTATGGCTGATGATTGCGGGCTTTTACCGCCGGGCCAATATGTTCGAAGACGCCAAGGGGGCGATTTCTGAGGCTCAGAAGCTTGTCGGTATGCTCGAAGCTGAGGTCGCGAAGGACCCGACTGGTTCCCTCTCATTGAAGGGCGACGGCTGGGCAGAAAAGAAGGGAGTCGACGAATTATTGGGAGATGTGTGGGCCGAGGTGAGTCTTGCTGTTTTATACATGCATTGTGCATCGACTGACAATCACGCAGTTGGGATGTCTCTCTTTGGCTAAAGGAGTGCCGTACACTGCCAGATCAGATTTCGAAATGGCCCTTACCCACTTCCCAGACCACTCTGTGGCCACTGTCGGTTTGTCCAACATTCTTCTCGACATATATACCGAGAAAGTCCTTCCGCCACCAGCCATTCCGGCTCTCAGCGTACCAGAAAACATGTCCAGCCTTTCCCTCTCAACTTCACGTCTGCCCAAGATCTCGGTTCCCCAAGACGGCCTCCCATCAGAACCACTCGGACTGGGTTCCGGTGCATCGGGCTCTGGCTCGAGCAGTGTGCACCAATCGATAACCACCACATCATCCACCAAGTCATCAGACAAGGCCGAGTTCGACCAGAAGCTACCGGCGCCGTATAAGGCGACATCGGCGCCCGTGATCGACCGTCTCGCCGCGCGCGATCGTGCCTACGGGCTCCTGACGTCGTTGACGAAGCTCGGTACCTCGTGGAACGACGCCGAAGCCTGGTTCGCCCTGGCCCGGGCCCATGAGGAGAGCGGACAGATCGACAAGGCCAAGGAGGTCCTCTGGTGGTGCATCGAGTTGGAGGAGCACACTGGCGTGCGCGAGTGGCAGTGTCTTGGAAGCGGCGGCTACGTGCTCTGATGATCGTTTTGATCCGCCGCGTTTGGTCGCGGCGGTGGCCTGGTTGATTGGCATGCGTCCACCCAAACCCCAACCCTTTTTTTGTACTAATCCCTTGAGACGTATTACACTCTAGTAGAGGCTTGCCATATCACGGCGGCCAGTGTTTTGTAGCACAAATCGATATCTAATCATCCGTATACAATTCTTGACGCAATTAGTATGGCGTATTTCGTACTGCAATCAGCAGGTGTCTAGCATTGTGCGCATCGCTACAGAGCAGTCGGAGACTTGACCTCGGAGACGCAGCGGTCTGGTCCTTGGCGGCCCGTCATGCTTTCCATTCAGCAACTGCGCGGCCCGCGGCGGCGTAAAACCAGGTGGGTCTCCCAACCCTGACAACGAGCCAACTCATCAATCTGCTTCAAGGCTGTGAAATCTGTCTCGATCCGGAACTTGCGTAAGAGACAAGCCGGGAACGAGCTTCTCAGCATCGGAAACCTCGGCAGACAGCTCACGACTTCTCTTGCCCCAATTTTTTTATTTTCTTCATTGCATACGTTCCGCGGAGGAATCCCCGGGTCTAGGCGACGGCAGAGTTCCATGACAACTTGGCAGGTGTCTGCACCCTTGAACTTCGCGAATAAGGTGGAACGATGGCATGCTTATAAGGTTTGCTTCTTTTCCCGCAGACGACATGGGTATCCGTGTCACCAGGCCTCCAGAAACTCTAGACGGCGTACTGCGGGTACAGTGATGGCGGCTAATAAACGCATCTGTGTGATCTGCTGGTACATGGGGGCGTTCTTTCGAGACGCACCTATACGGGGGACAGCTTCATCTCCGACGGCCTCGCGACCAGAAATCACTGGCCTAGGACGACCGGCTCCAAGTTGTGATCGACGGTCAGTTTTCAAGGTTTTGTCAGGAATCAGGATCTATGCCGTACATGACTCATTGCACAAGCTATCTTGTCCAGTTCATTCATGGGTCAACATATCCTCAAAATGCCAAGCCAATCCTTTGGTCAAGGCACCCGTACACAGCAATGTAACAAACTATGCCCTCTGTGCCTACAATGTCCCGGGTACAGAGTTGTTATACAGTGACGCATCACCATGCCATTAAGCTGGGCGGCAACATGGGATATTCTTCTCCGTCAATGACTTCGGTCCCAAACGGGTATTGTGAGAATGCCTCGTCTTCAGGAACTTCTTCCTCGCGTTCAACCAGTTCCCCGTCCTCGAAAGATTCTAGACCTCTCTTCCAGTTGGCCTTGCAGTCGCCAGGCACGTACTTAGCAGCATCCATGGCCAACGTCAACTTGACCTCGGGGCAATACTCCCAGATGTGTTTGCGTAGAGCAGGAGTGCCCCAGATGGCACTGTGTAACCAAATGCCACTCCCGCCAGTGTGATAGCCCATAGGCTCATAGAAGCCTTCACGGTAGTCGTCAATACCTTGGACAAGCTCGCCGTCTGCGGCCGCCTCGAGAGTCGCATTTTGCCCCTCCTTGTTAATCACGGTACCAGGACCAGAATGCATCTCGCCACTGAACATCAAGGAGACAGTTCCGTTGGCAACCTTGCTACCCGGTCGGTGAGCAAGGCGTTCTGCCAACCACACGTCCTCGGGTTCAGAACCATCCACGCGTTTCTGGTTCCGGAGGATATCAATCATGGCGCTGACACGGCGGATGGAGAGGCCACCGTTGCCGCCCCAGCGACCGCCAGGGTTCCACGGGGCGCCAATCCAGTCGTATTCGAGATAGTCGTTGATATTGTGCCTGCTGTTGGCACACAAGATGCTGTCGGTCTGGAAAACCAGGAGCCATTCGGCAGGCTGCAAGACTGTCTCGTAAAGCCAGAGGTTGGTGAGGAAGCGGCTAATCATCTCCTGGCCGGCTGTGCTCATGTTGGAGGGGATGTAAGTCAAATCCAATTTGCCGGCGGCGACTTGCTCGCGAATGGCGACAGACTGGTTGATGGATCGGACAGAGTCGATCGAGCCCATGAAGCGAAAGCGCCAGTCGGGAGGTACGACGGAGATAAAATGTAGCATCAAGGGCGCGAGAATAGGGTTAGGCCTGTTCTCGACGAGTAGTGCGACCTTGGAATGGTTGTATGGTGAATGTGGGTATTCGAGAGACACCTTGGGAACGGTCATCGTCTTGATCGTGGGCATCGAGAGCCATATTGACAGACCGCTGCCACACCCTCATCAGTAACCTGTATGGCGCACGTTCACGGGTCTGCAGATGCAAGCAGGTCCAACCGTGGGATTTCGGATGATAGACTTACAGGAAGATGACGAATGCGCCAGCTACTTTCATCCGGCGGCTCATCAAGGCCCAGACAGAAAGAGACAGGACCTTAACCTGCTGCCGTACGTCGGACATGGTGGTCTCGGCTTGTGGTGGTGAAGCCATATTGACGGGAAAGCCAAGACGGCTGGGGAAATAGGTGTAGAAAACGAAACTCGACTCGGGGCGGCAAATGTGGCAAGAAACACCTTCTGACGGAAACGTTGTCGGGAAGGATCTAGGGTAGGCCGGCTCTAGGAGCGGACGTATTCGCGATTCGCAGGACCGTCCAGTCCACAGCGATTGCGCAAGGTCGATGGCGTCGGTAGTATTGCCGAGTGTCAAGGCATCTCTGGGTCCGCGGCCGGTGATAACGACGACAGCGGCAGCGGATGTGCTACTCTGTAGAACAACTACTGCTCATGGCCCGCGTTGAGGTCAGAAGACGGAGATGTTTGAGAGTAGGAGAGAGGCTATTGGAGAGAAGACAGTTGGATGTGAAGTAAAAGCTTGTTCAAGGAAGGCATGGAGAAGGGAAAGCTCGATTCCCGCTTGGCTCAACACGGCAGCAGCCTCAATCTGGCAACGCCGCAACAGGAGCATCCGCAGTGGCTGGGCTGAGCCTCTGAGGTGGCAGCTTCAAAGTCCTGTGACTCCCTCGACAGGACCCTCCTCTCTGAGAAAGGAACAATCTGATGATAAGACGCCCCTTCCCTTCCCCCTTTACACTTGGCACCTGTCCACGCCAGCCTAGGCCGGACAGAGTTGTGGCAGCAAGTCCCAATCAACAGGCCACAACCCGGGTCGTGGGCGTTTCAACCAAAGGGAATCCGAATGGGATGTTTTAGTGAGCTGTTAATGTTCCTAGGCCGCCGACCCGCATTTCTTCTTCTCCTCCACCTTACCTCAATTGGCTGGCTACCTACCTACCTTACCCCTTGCTGCCGTCGACCATCGCCGAGCCCCTGTCAAAACCGCGCAATGCAGCCACTGTAGCAGTGTCTAAATTGGTCGAGTACCGGAAAAGTATCACCAAGTATTCCACCGATTGACACAGACGAGCGAGACGGAGGATGAGGGGACTGACTTTTCTCCAGACCACACACGGCGATTCAGTCGACGTCCCCACCATCACCCTGTGACTGTCTGACAGTCTGACTTGCAGTTCGCGTCCCCAGACATTATTGCCCTAGAGTTAGACACTCTGCTGGAGTCTGGAAGACGTCGGTGTGGATGGCAAGGCAAGGAGCGAACGGGTACGGGGACGTCACGCCACTGTTCGCACTCCAACTCGACGATAACGACCTGCAGGTGTCCAATATGCAGTACCTCTGCTCGATACGAAAACGCCACAGACGATTGCACCCACAAGATGGCATTTCACGAAGCGCGGCTGCGCGGAGATGTGGTTTGCGACAGGCGCAAAATAACCATCCCAAGTATCCCCACCGATTCGTGAGAGTCGGCGAGATTCGCAACCGTTCCACAGCGATTTCACCACCAGTCCGGCAGCGCGTGCAAAGCAACAGTCCCCGTGCCGAACTCTCGGTATCGCCGGCCGTGTCACCATTAACCGAACCGCATTAAAAGACAGGGGTCACCACGCCGCCCAATAGTGTGGTACGCGGTAGCACACGAGTTCCCAATAACCGCTTTCTCCAGTCTCGAGAGCCTCGTTAATCTCTTCTTGGTCCAACGTCAAATCTATCTCACTTTTCGACCACTCATTTTTCGACCTGTAGCCTATGGGAAGATGCCCCAGGCGGCAGCACTCAGAGACAGAACACAAGAGCAGCGGGCACACGAGGGAGACCGTGCGTCAAGCTGTCTCAAATATCGAGAGACTTCACAAGACCCTCGGTTTGACTTTCGGGATGAAAGCATATTATATAATGGAACGGATTCCGCGGTGGCACCAGCTGCCAGCGCTCCAAAAGGCTGCCCGCTCCTGCAGTCGAGTCTCGACAGGCGATGTGAGTTCTCTTTGCTTGGCGAATGGTCGATACGTTCACGTTGTTGCTACGCCGCTCGCGTACATGTATGATATGGCAAGCTTGCCCGATCGGTGTCTGCAGCAGCCTCCAATTGCTGGGCTCGATCAACGGCCTTTGCTGCACGTCGCGAGCCCTGTTTCTCCAGATTCCAAACTTCAGGCTCCATGCAGGGATGGAAAGGGTCGTCTTGGCTGTATCCATATTGCTTTTCGGAAGGTCTAGCTTCCTTTCTGGGTCTGACACAGCTGGCCGACTCGGCAACATTTCTGTCTCGCACATTGGAATGCCTCGAGCGTAACGGGCGTAGAAGAGCTTGTCTCAGGCTCTCAGCTGCAATTGAACAACTTTGACGAGAGAGGAAACGGTGTCCTCATCTCCGGCTCCATAAAATATAGTCCTTTTCACTGGTTGCGCGAAACCAGTCCAGCGCAATCTTGCGCTATGCAGGGTCCGGGCTCGCCAGCGCCACGTTGGTGTAAGGACGCCACGCAGCCGCAAAAGTTTTCCGCCCCGAGTCTTATCGACATGCTGCTTCATGTCCGGCTGTCATCTGGAGTTGCCTAAGCCGTGCGCAAACGCACAGTTGGACGACGGTTCCATATCAAATTGGCTTCGAGTGATGATACACCTTTTACTCCGTGGGATAGGTGTAGTTCGCGACACGTTACTGAAGTAGGTTGAAGAGAAAAGATTGGCGAACCATTGCCCCAAGAGATAACAGGAATTTCTCGCATTGCAGCTACCTGGGCAGGCGGGCGACTAGAAAAAATCGGCGCACCCAAGTTGCTGCGCCAAAATTCCTAACAAATGGACTTCTCCCTTCCACATAAACCTGGGTTATCATAAGTATCTCGGGTAAGATCTGGCTCAGAGTGCGCTGCTTAATTTGTCACCCGCTTACTGGGATGTTTACATTTAGGTATAGAGTGTGTTTGTGATATATTTACAGTGGTATCGACTGCAGACCAACTTACCTTGATGCGATGTGGGATGAGAGAGAGTGGATGGGATGAAATGGAATGGAATGGAATGGAGAGACAACAACGCCATCGCCCCAGATGACGAGACCGAGACGTGCGCAGGCCGCAGGGAGACATCCTTCCCTTGAATTGCACTGTTCAACGCGGGCTCTAGGGAACAGCAGCAGCTCGACTCCTGGAGTCTGGACGCTGCGACGATGGAAGGGAGTACCTTAGCGTCCCGGGAAGATGGGGCATGCGGGAGGAGCCCCTTCCCTGCATGCCTCGCCAGCAACAGACTGCCGGTACTTGCAAGTACCCTCCAGTCACCTGGTCGTCGTCCTTCTCCAGTCTGCGCCCATGCTCCATGTCCCACAGCGACCTGCTGTTCCAGCTGCGAGCTGCGAGAACCCGACCTCATTTTCTCCCACATATCCCGTCCGGTCCACCTTCCACACACTTGTTGATCACTCAGTGTGAGCGTTTTAGTGTCCCGTGGAATTGCTTGATTTCCAGGCTTCCATCCCCTCCCTCCCGACAGCTTATTTAGCAGCGCAACAGACGAGCCAGTGACAATCGACCTTAAGGTAGTAGTGGCTGCTGCTTCAGCGACCCGCCATCTAGTACACTTTGCCCTATCTATCTCAAGTTCCTGGATCGCCCTTGGAACCCTTGCATTACGTTTTCCTCTCCCTCACTTCGAATTATCTCTCTTCCATCCCGGCGAACCCAAGCCGATTGACACTCAGCCTCAATACCCCCGGAATTCCAGCGCGTGGAGCCGAAGGTCTTGTACTACCTACCCCGAGTATTGCTCAAGCTGTCCCCAACGCGAAACCAAGTCCATATTGGTAATTTTCCTCGGCGGTTTCACAACTCGAAATGACGCGCCGTTGACCATCCGCCGACTCCGAGCGTTGCGTTCCCTCGACTCTGTACTGCCTCGACAATTTTCGACTTTCCCACCATTTACCGCAATACCCTACGTCCGGCCGATCGGTATTTATCATCTGCGACTTATTTGACGAACACGCCTATCCGCCATGGCTGCCATGAACGGTTCTGCGGGCATGTTCGCCATCACGAAAGGCAAACTTATTGTGCTTGCCTCTCTGGCTGTCACGTTCGTTTTACCCTGCTGTAGATTCGCCAAATGCGTTCAGGGAAACTGATTTCATTTGCAGATGGTGGTTTGCCCATATTCTCCCAGGCTATCAGCCCATGATTAAGGCCCAATTCAAGTCACGACTCGACGAGGCGAGGCAGAAGATCCCCAAGATTAAGGTTGATTGGAATCCTTCTGATGACCCGAGGGCCAAGTACAATGCTTCCAAGCTGGCGCTCATCATCGAACCACGACCTCTTCCGCACCTTGTTCCACAGCTGCTGCACATGACCTCCGTTGTGCCTCCCGACTGGAGGTTCTTATTCATCGGTTCCAACAAGAGTGTCGCTAGTGTATCTCGAAGCTACAGCATCAAGCATCACCAAATTACCGGCAAATTGGACCTGATGATTTTGCCAGAGCCGTGGGCGATTGAGTCCAAAGAGCATGTTTACCGCTTGCTTACCGATGTGCGATTTTACGACGAGTTCCTCCCCGGCGTCGAGTGGATTCTCAAGTTCGAGGCGGACAGCATATTGTGCTCCAACTCACCTTCGAGTCTGAACGAATGGTTGGATTGGAGTTGGGCGGGCGCCCCGAAGTGAGTCCCAATCCCGGCTTCGGACTTGGAGATCCAGCGCTAACCTTTATCAGGACTCCTGACGATCGGTTCTCCGGCAACGGTGGTCTTTCGCTTCGACGAGTTTCCTCAATCAAGCGAGTCTTGCAATTTCAGGAAAGATACAACAACACGGAAGCCGAAGACGAGTGGTATGGAAAGCGGTTGTGGGTGATGCAAGGCGAGAAGGTTGCGCATGGCAAGAAAGGCGTTCTTGCTGTCGAGGAGGTCTACATGGAAAAGCCCATGGGTTATCATGTTCCGGACGGCGGCAAAACATTGCCCGACAAGGTTTGGAAAAATCCGACACAGCGCAAGAAGATATTCGACTATTGTCCAGAGGTCAGCTTGATCATGGACATGAAGCTGGAGCGCGAACGTTGCGACGGTGACAACAGAGAAGGAGGTATTGGTCCCACCGACGAAGAGAAAGAGCTGGCAGAACAGGAAGCTAAAAAAAAGGCCGAAGAACAGGCGAAGGCAGCGGAAGAGGAGGAACGCCGTACAAAAGGTGAGGAGGAGCGCGCAAAACAAGCTGAAGAGGAGCAGCGGAAGAAACTAGAAGACGAAGCCCGGAAGAAGCAGGCCGAAGAAGACGCCAAAGCTCAGGCTGCTAACAACCCTCCAATCAAGATAGACGACCTTGACGACCACGACCTCGACGAGATGCTGAAGCTCGACTACGGTCTAGGCGGGCCTAACCCTTCCGCGACATCGACTCCGGACCTCAGTAATGATGCTGACGCCAAAGCTAAAGCCATGGCCGAAGAGGCGAAGGCAAAGGCTGCCGCACAGCAAACAGCCTGAAACCCCATCTGACGACCCGACGGAATGCCTCACGATTCGGAAAGCAAGTGGCGTGCCGCGGTCTCCACCGCGGTGCGCGGAGACTGATAAAGTTATGTGTCAGATATTACAGAGACGATGGTGCTCGAGTGTTGTGGTGATGGGGATCTTGAGGCGTAGCATTATGGTTGAGATACTTTTGGTGGCACTGACAAGAGTAGGGTTGCCGCGAAGACCGAAGCTGCCGCAAACAGCTAATTGGGAGAATCTCCAAGGACTTGTTACCGACGTCACCCGGACGAGGCGACGACGAATGACGGATCAGTAATGGAGATATACCAAATCCGGCGAAGGTTGTGGCGTTGGGCGTCATGGAGTTTATGTACACAACCTTTTCCAGTAAAAGGGTTGCCGGAATATCGGCATATCGAGAACAGATCGGGCAGACGGCGCAGGAGCTATCAGAGAAGGACAAATTTCAAATGTTACTCCGAAAATCATGAGCATGTTTGCGACTAACCAATCCCGCGATTTGAGTGTGCTTTTGACACATGATATTACAAGCGGCGGCGCTGTCGTCTCGGATGAGATTCGGGTAGTTGCCAGCTCCCAAGGACTTGATTCGCCCTGGTCCAAACAAAGCTCGCCCGGCTCGGCCCCGCATGAAGCAATCGTCAGAAGGGCGCCGCGAGGTGATGGGATGGCAGCGCTGGGGCTCTGCTGATCCGACTAACTGAATTTGCAGCTTTGTTTGTTTGTTTAGTTAGTCTGCGCATCGTTGAGCTCACACCCGAGCTTTTCCTGCACTGCAGGGACGTCACTGGCAGCCTGACCAGACTGCCGGACCCGAGTCTGTTCATGCCTGAAGTCAAATCTGCGTTTCATTTTCGACATTTAACGCCCTTTTTGGGATCGACGGATGGGCTGCGCTCAACTGCCAAGAATACCACCACACGCATGGCCAAGCGGCGGATACCGACATTACAGATTGCAGGAGACGCAACAAATATCAGGGGGCTGTTCTCACCTGCGCGGTGCGGCAATGCCAAGAACTCAGGGTTCCCCAAGAAGGAGGTGGGAGGGCGAGGAATGTTGCGTGACATCGACTGGCAGCGCGAATGCGTTCGTCGCATTTCTATTTTTTCCCGATCTTGCCAACTGCGGCCTAATCAACGGGAGGCACTACTGTAAGGCACCGCCGGGACTGGCTTAGTCTTGCCGCGTTCTCGACCCTCGCACCCATCGCCTTCACGTCGGCATACCTCAAGTCTACGCCAGTAAACTGTAACTACACGGATTAGGCTCTTGGAACAAGTTTGGAACGGGTGGTCTCTGTGGCGTGCTCGGCCGAGCTTGGCCATGATCGGCGCTGTCTCTTGCTCTCTCTAGCTTCCGAACACCTTCTTTCGCCTACTTTTACCAGGCAAACGAATCTGCCCGCAGCATGGCATTCCTCGCCCCCCGAACCCCTCGCACCCGTCGGTGCGGCTCCGTTCGGCCACTGGCGCCTGCGGCTTGCTCTGGCGCTCCTGTCCGCTGACAAGACCGTCGTAGTCGCAACCGGTGGCTGACGTCCAAGTCCGCTCTGACCGCGTTTCTCTCGTGTTGGCTCTTGTCGTCTGTTGGTCCATCTTAACCTATTCCCGTCCACCCCATCTCGCTGCCTTCAGCAAGGTCTCACCTAATGACTGCCATCGTAACCTTTGTTGCGCTCGCTCTTGGCACTAGATACAATGGGATCTCGGACGGGTGGGCCGATGGACGGTAACCGTATGGCCTGGGCCGTCATAGAAAGTTCATTCCACGACGACGAACGCACTTATCCCACCCGCAGAGACGGCGATCTGGAAGTCTTGACGCCACAATAGCTTTCCCGACCCGGTCTACTTGGCAGCATCGTCTCTCGACCCTCCAATTTCCGTTGACGAGTGCTCGAGCTTCCAAGCGAAGGTGGTGTAGTCCTTCGCGTTCGTCCACACACTCGTTGTGGGGAATAATACGCCGTTGCTGATGCGGCAATCTCAACCTCGACGCCCTTGTCATTGTATATAATCCCGTCAGCCGCGCAAGTGCATCGAGGTGTTCCTATCTCATCATTCTCTATGAATGTGCTTCAGAGTTTCTACAATAAGCCTAGAAGTCTTTCTTTCATCCTCTGACTTGTGTTTCTTTGTATAGCTCGACATCATTCACTCATCAACAACTTACGACACAGCATCTGCCTAATACAGCGAGCTACTATGCGTTGGTCTCCTCTCCTTCTCGCCACCCTCACGGGGCTGGAGTTCGCTCAAGCTCATGGACACGATGAACCCCATATGAACGTTATCTACGGACGCCGTGGTCCTGAAGATTTGCGTAGGAAGCGCGCCGCTTATGAGGCTTGGAATCCGCCATCAGTTCCGCTCAAACCACGCGATCAGAGTCCTTCGAAGCCGCTCAACGCTCGACAAGCCTCCGGCGTCACGCAGGCTCTTCCATCGGGCATCACAGTAGGAGATGGTTCTCAGTGTGGTCCAGGACTCGGAGCTTGCAACCCCGGCGACTGCTGTTCAGCTTCTGGGTATGTGAGATTACTCGATGGCTAAGACCATGACTTTGACACATGACAGATGGTGTGGCCAAGGTCCATCCTACTGCAATTCGCCTGACTGCCAGATCAGCTACGGTCCTGCCTGCGACGGCAATAAGAAACCGAACGGCCCTGATACCTCAAATGACGCCAGGCCCAAGCTCGGTAGTGTACCTTACGGAGGTGTTGGCATTTACAAGTGTGTGAATGATGGTGACGTTGCCATCACCTACGACGACGGGCCCTACCTTTACACAGCGGCTATGCTGGATGCTTTCAAGGCCCACGGTGCCGTCGCCACTTGGTTCATCACCGGTAACAACATCGGCAAAGGCATGATCAACGTTGCCTACCGTGATGTCATTACAGTAAGCTCTCAGAATGTCGCTAATATCTGTTATTATCTAACACACGCAGCGTATGGTTGCCGAAGGTCATCAAATTGCCAGTCACACTTGGTCCCACGAAAACCTCGATGCTATGACTCTGGCGCAGCGCAAGAACCAGATGGTGTACAACGAGATCGCCTTCGCTAACATTCTTGGTTTCTATCCTACTTACATGCGCCCGCCTTACTCCATTTGCGGCGCCGAGTGCCAGGGACAGATGGCTGACCTCGGCTATCATATCACCTACTTCGACCTCGACACTCAGGGCTACCTGCACACAGATCCCAGTCAGATCGGCGTCAGTATCAATCTGTGGGATGCGGCTATGAACGCCAGCTCTCCTTGCAACGCCTCATACTTGCACATCGAGCACGACATTCACCAACAGATTGCTCAGGTTCTCACGCCACACATACTCGACTCACTTGTCGCCAACGGCTGGAAAGCTGTGACTGTAGGCGAGTGCTTGGGCGACCCTGTAGAGAACTGGTATCGCGGTGGCAACCCCGGCTACAACTTCAATATCACTGCTGTCAGCCCCGCTGCCTGCTCTTCAACCGCATCCAAGACGACGTCGTTCTCAACAGGTGGCGTCACTGCACTGCCCACTTCTACTAGTCTCGCAATCTCTGGAGACGGCACCTGTGGTGGAACTTCTGGCAAAAGTTGTCTCGGCTCCACGTTCGGTAACTGCTGCTCTGTCAACGGATGGTGTGGAGCTGCTTCGAGTTACTGCGGCACAGGCTGCCAGTCTCAGTATGGAAACTGCGGATCCAATGCTCTCTCAAGCAGCTCAGGTAGCAATTCCTCATCCAGCCGTACCAGTTCTTCTTCGCGTTCGTCCTCGCGTAGCGGTTCTTCGTCGTCGTCGTCCTCGTCGTCGTCGTCTTTGTCTTCGTCGTCGTCGTCGTCGTCGTCGTCGTCGTCTTTGTCTTCGTCCTCCTCGTCGTCTTCGTCGTCGTCGCGCACCAGCTCTGGCTCTTCGTCCCGCGCGTCAAGCCCAAGCACTCGTACCAGCAGCTCTGGCTCGCGTAGAAGCACTGGCACATCACGTACTGGCTCTGGCTCCAGTTCTCGCATCAATTTTGGCTCCAGCTCCCGCACTTCCACCTCTGGGAGCGTCACAGCTGCCACAGCCTCTAGCTCTTCCACTCGTTCGGGAACCTCTTCTCTGACTCGATCCTCTTCAGGCTCTGCCTCGAACTCCGGTTCCTCCACCGGTAGCGCATCTTCCGGCACCCTTTCCAGCACCAGCGCTCTTCCCTCGTCCACTGTTTCTGTCACTACCAATTCTGTCCCTGCGTCCAGCGGAGCTTCGGGCTCGACTTCTGGAACGGCATCTAGTTCCGCCTCCGTCTCTGGCTCTTCCGCCAACAACTCGACCCGCACGGGCACTTCGGCTCTCCCGAGCTCTACCTGGCCTGTTACCAGCGACGGCTCTTGTGGTGCCGCTGCCGGAAAGACCTGCCTTGGCTACATCGCAGGCAGTTGCTGCTCCCAGCACAACTTCTGCGGTTCAACAGATGCTCACTGCGGTACGGGTTGTCAGAGGGGCTTCGGTACTTGCGGGGGCTCCGTTTCCGGCAGCGTTGTTCCCACCGCTGTTGTCTCTTCCGGCGCCACCGGTTCCCGCACTGCCACTGGCGCCGCGGCGACCAACACCAACGCGTCCACCGATGGTTCTTGCGGCGGTACCAGGGGATTCAACTGCCTGGGCACAAACTTTGGCGACTGCTGCTCGCCTTACGGCTACTGCGGTAACACCACTGCCCACTGCGACACCGGTTGCCAGGGCAGTTTCGGAAAGTGCTCCGGCACCGGTACGAACGTTAACGTCTCGCTCGATGGCAAGTGTGGCGATGACGGTTCCTCGGGCCAGGAGACCTGCCAGGGCTCCACCTTTGGCAACTGCTGCTCGCCTTACGGCTACTGCGGCAGCACTGATCTTCACTGTGGCACTGGATGTCAATCCCAGTTCGGCACATGTAGTATGTCAACTGGGGTCAGCAGCGCCACGTCGCTGACCTCTTCTATCCTACCTTCTGCTAACACTGTTTCTCAGGCTCCCCAATCTCCTCCTCAACGAGATGAGACCCCGACCGTCTCTTCGTCCTCGGCCCTCGCCACTAGCAGCAGCGCTTCTGTCACGACTACGAGCAGCACCGTCCGCGTCTCTGGTAGCAGTAGCAGTAGCATCAGCAGCATCGCTAGTAGCAGCAAATCCGCCACTCTGCCCACGGCCTCCACGACTTCATCCGCCCCTGCCTCCGCGCAGACTGCAAAGGTCGTCAAGGTCGTCAACGCTGTCGGTGACAACTGCGGCGAGGCGTCGGGACAGAAGTGCGGGACGGGTCTCTGTTGTACGAGCAGGGGACAATGCGCCAACACAAAGGTCTTGTTCTTGAACAATGTCAACTGCTATCTGTTGACCGGTTGCAAACCGGATTGGGGTACTTGCTTTTGAAACTTGGGGGAAAAAAAAAAGGTGGGTTCGAAAAGGCGGGGCGTTCTGTTTATTTATTCATCCTTTTTTTTTTTTTCTTTGTTTGTTGACAGGAATACTGTGTAGAGAGGTTGGTATGAGGAGAGGCAAAAAAACAAAACCGGCAAATATCTTGGCCGTAATCTATGTAATCACCACTGTTTTATCACTTTTCTGTATCTTTCCCTTTTTATCATCATGTCTGCATCGGACGTTTGGCAGGATTGGGGGGGCATCAGAGACAATCTCACACCAAGGAGCGATCGATACCTATCATTTGAGTTGAACAGGCTTATTAGCTAGCCGATTCGTCACGTAGCACACCGATTGATCTCTTGTTTTACTTTACTGACTTGGTATTCGCCGCTATTGACTTTGGTCTATTGTCTCAGAATAGCCTCCTTGGGTATAATCTCCCTTTGGGGGGCGAAAAGAAAAACAGCTTTCCGGGTATTCGAAACCTGAAAACGAACTGCCGTCCCCCGTTCCACCTTTCCGTCCATGATTATCTGCAAGAAAGAAAACTCAACCGGGAAATCGAACTGCAAAATCTGCCCCAAAAAAAAAAAAAAAAAAAAAAAAAAAACCCCGAATCCGAAAGTTTCTCGCGCGCCTGTATCCTGTATCCGTGTCTAAGTTGGTGTAATCCGTTCTTGAATCGCACGTTCGTGTCTTTCAATCGTCGGTCTCCTGAATCAGACCACGCTGGGTGGCCTCGAGCCGGGCGAACTCGCTGACTGCCTTCATACATTTGGCCATCCTGTCGATGCGCTCCTCCAGCTTTTCGATGGTGTAGTCGGTGAGCTGGTTCCGGGCGCGGTGGGCTTCGACCATGCCGCGAATGACGTCTCCCTCGTACTTCATGACGCGCGAAGCGAGGTCGTGGGAGGTGGTGATGAAGTCTGTCATGGTCTTCCCGTCGAAAGCGGCAGGGCGGTTTTTGAGCAAGTTCTTGTGCTCAGAGCGAAGTGCCTCCGTGTGAGAGATCTTGTCGAGCAGGTCGTTGTTGATCTTATTCATCTTCTGCTTCAGTTGAGCCTTCATGCCGTCTTGGACGGCCTTCTGCTCCTTTCGCTTTGTGTCGGCCTGGTCTCGGTGGAGCTGGGAAGCAGGAACCGGGACCGGGACTGGGTTGCGCGGGGTGAGCATTGCCTCGGCTGTGCCAACGCGGTCACCGTGGAAGGGGACGCGAGGAAAGTCGGTCCTGTTGAGATTGAGGGTCTTCTCTGGGGCTGGGACGCGGCCTTCTGGAGAGCGGCTGAAGCGGGGGTCAGAAAACTTCTCGGGAGACTTGCGGCTAACGAGCAGGTTCAGACGAGGAGTGTTCTCGTCATCGACGTGGTTCATCTCAGCATCGTTGCACTGCTTCTTGGCGGGGTTCTGGTTTTCGTCGTCGTCGTCGTCGTCGTCGTCGTAAGAGTCGTCCTCGAAAGAAGCGACTCTTTTACCTTTGCCCTTCAGCATGGCGCGACTCGGAACAATCTCTTGGACCTCTTCGTCATCCTCGTAGATGGAAGTCGCGATGCAGGGGACGTTACCGTTAACAGCTTTGTTCTGCTTGTCCATGCGGAGAACGCTCGCCATCTCTTGAAGGCCACGGACGGTCCAATCCGCCATGTGATGGGCAACGGCAAGATGCTGGGTGTAGTACGCCATCTGTACCTCCTTGAGTTCGGCCTCCAAGGTTCCTGATTTGTAGCACAGGGCCAGGGCGATGACCATCGCAGCCGGAGGCTCTTGATCATTGATGTATGCACTGCGGACGTGCCAGATGAGGGAGATGTTGTTGGGGTCGGGGCTGTCGACGTAAGCTTCGATGGCCTCGATGATTGCCATTCGAATGTCGCCATCGACGTTCGCTGGGATGCGGTCGATGATCTCCTTCTGGAAGTCGACAATTTCCTCGGTTTTGTCGTAGGACATTGTGCCGGATGGATGATGTTGATATTAATGTGATCGGGTAGTGAGGTGGTGAGGAGTTCACGCTGTGACTGGATTAAGTTGAAGTTTCTTTGCCGGCTTGGGTACTGTTGTCGAATGGACGTTTAGGTGAGTCGGACTGGGCGCGAGATATTTATACCATAGTCCAAGGGGGGCAAACTGAAGGAAGGCGGACCCGGTGAAAGTTGGTTTGATGTCTTCCGAGCGATGTCCGATGCACAATAGCCACTTCCAGTCGATGGAGTTGTGCAGAGGAGAAGTGGTCTCGGTGGACGGAGGGGGTTTAAGGCGGGAAGGGTGAAAGAGTTGAAGTGAGGTTGAGGTGGAAAGGGGAAGCTTTTTGTAGTTCGGTGGCAGACTTGCGTGAAGCGAGTGGAAGGTGCGACTTGGGCCTCCCACTCTGTGCCAGGGACAATCCGGAGGTGTTTTGGTCTATGGGGTGGCTTTCGAAGTGAAGGTGAAAGAGTCGAAGTTGGGCTACAGAGCCCTGGCAGTGAGATGTTTGTAGGCTGCCTGGTGACCAAGTCTGGAGTAGACGAGGAAGAGCGAAGAGAGCTCCGCTGCGCTGTCCCGGTTTCTTGATCTGACTCCGTATGTGTCGTCAAGATGAAGCTGATACGGAGGACGTAGGCCGTCTTATGTGGAAAGTCGGGCGAAAGTGAGGTGAGGTGGGTGATGATTACTGAGGCAGTAGAATAACAAATCACCCACAAACGTCAGCAAGGGGAGATGCGCGCCACAATTTTATGATTGATGTCCATCCTTCTCTTGGGAGATGCCATGTCACTTGGACCAAATCTCAAATACTATCACGCAGCTTTTGACTGCCTTCGATGGTTGAATCATGCCCAATCCCGTCTTTTGGTGTTTGATAGTGATTTGATGAGATATCAGGAGAAGAATAGACCCTGCGATTCTTCCTGTGTAGTCAGAGGTTGAAAGCCACGAACAATAGCACCTTGGAGTGGAAGCGAACCACCAACAAAAGGTGGTGATCACAGCCATTTCCTATATCGGCGACCTTCGCTCAACAACGAACAGCGCGCTCGCTGGGGAATCGACGCGAAGAGAGTTTGCAAAGGTATTGCATAAACGAGGCCTTTCATCCCAGCTCTCGCCCCCCACCCCCCCCATCAACTACGAAGGAGGGCACAGTTCTACTTAATGCCTACCGAAGTTGAACCTTGATCTTGCGGAGGGTGCCCCTGAAGCCCGTGACACGACCGGAAGACACTGTTTAAGCCCAAAACTTGGGCAGAGAATCACCAAGTCGTCGCAGGAAGGGTCGCCTTGCTGCTGGAACCAACTCTTGCCATATCGCCGTGCCATCAACGACCAAGACCAGCTAGCTGCTGTCGTCGATGTTTCTCCGGGATCATCAAAGTCTTTCACTTGTCCGCCAGGGCCGCACAAATACCCAGGTTACCCCTCATAAGTCATGACGTCCAATCAACAGACTCAGAATGACAGCCGAGCTTGAGCTTATGCAGGGCAGAGGCATCTTCACTGCGTAGTAGGCCACGCGAGGTCAAACTCAAATGGAAACTCTTACCAGCGCGTCTCTGAGTTCTGTCACCAAATTTAAGCTTATGGCTATTCTTTCATGAACAAAAGTTTATTCAACGTCTTTTGATATTCAATGACAGAGAGAGTCACTGTCACTGTCGTTTGCGCTCGAGCTAATAGCATTATTCATAACAATAGTGCTGAATTCACCCGCGCTTTCCAGTAACAGGACTGAAACAGTCCCTTCAGAGAGTTGTCCTGGCATCGTGTGAAAGACCGAGTGCGAGTACATACATGGAGGCACACATCAAAAAGGTTGTGATGTTGCCAAGGATTGTGAGAGCAAAACAAAAATTGACCAGCCTGGGGGTCGAACCCAGAATCTCCTGATTTCACGATAGAATCGTAGTCAGACGCCTTGCCATTGGGCCAACCGGCCATGATCAACTTGCGGAGATGATGGAGTCACTTAAGATTGCTTGTGCAGAATTCGCTCAAGACCTGAGGAGGGAGGGCTGGTGGGCGACGAGATTTTCTTCGCATGAAGGCAAAACTGGGGAGGGATGAGCCAGTTCAGTGGGGAACGGGAAAGGGAGAAGAAGTGAGAACACACCGGGCACTCTAAGAACATAGAGTGGGTTGGTCAACCGTGTGGGCACCCATCAGTGGCGGGGCAGGGGAATTGAACAAACGCTCGGACGGAGTAATTAAGAACCGACTGCTTCGCTGGAAGGGAAAGCTTGAGTCGTCGACGGAATCATCTCATTGGTCGTGTCGCAGTTCCCCGGGGGTTGGTGTATCGGCCGGAGCATTCGGGTCGCGACCTCGCCACAGGCCCTGGACTTTCCGAGAAGGCAACATGTTTGAGGCATCGGATTTTATCAGGATTGTGATTGCCAAGGCCCATCACGTCGATTATCTCGAATCGACTCAAGCCGATGGGCCATCCTTTCCGCAAAACTACACCATCAGAGAGGGTTGCAATTCGCAATGACGATCAGCTTCCGGAGAGATGGGGGCCCGTTTCTTGGCATTCTTGGCTGTCTTGGCTGGAGTTCGATTCGGCAAACATACTTTTCTGCCAAGGTGTACACTCAGTGAGAAGATGAGACGATCGTGACGGCCAAGGTGTATTACGTGCATGCGTAGCGTGCGCGGACATTGACCAACACACGAGACATGTTTTCGTGGACGGGCAACCCATGAAACGGAGTCCCCTATTAAAGGCATCACAGCGCCAAGACCTTCTCGCATCACGCTCTCGACAGATTGATGTCACCCAATGGCCAATACCGGAACCGGGTCCCCGGGAAACCGATAAGCAATCACCCGCATGAACACCGCACCACAACCAACCTTGAGGAAGAAAGAAAGAAAGAAACGTCTGGCGCTTGAATTCCTCACCGTGGCCAATTATATACATCCACGCACCGATCTCAATACCCCCTTAAACCCCCATTAGGCAACATCGAACGTCTTGATTGGGGAAAATGAACCTTGTCCGTCTTCGCAAAATTAACAGTCCGTAGACATACACCGATACCGCCTTACTTGAATCCCGTAAAATCAAGCAACCGCCACCAGTGCCATTGACCTTCGCATCACGCCTCTAGCACCACTAACAACGAGTAGCTTAATTATTGGGCTTGGCAACCGGGAGCGCAGGTGCGACTGGCGCAGGGGCGGCGGCGGGAGCAACACCAGCGGGAGCAACACCAGCGGGCTGAGCAGCCGCGGCAGGAGGAGCCGGTGGAGCAGCAGCCGGAGCGGCAGGAGAAGCGGCGGCAGGAGGAGCGGCGGCAGGAGGAGCGGCGGCGGGCGGGTTAGTTCCCTTGCCCTTAGCAGCAGCACCACCGGCCGGAGTGGCGGCGGGAGGAGCAGCACCCTTACCCTTACCAGCGGCACCAGCAGCGGGGGCAGCGCCCTTGCCCTTGGCGGCACCGGCAGCGGGAGTGGCCTTACCCTTCGCCTTTGCGGCACCAGCGTTAGCCTTGGCGGCCTTCTTTGCTTTCTTCGCCTTCTTCGCCTTCTTAGCCTTCTTGGCCTTCTTGCCCTTCTTGGCCTTCTTAGCCTTCTTGGCCTTCTTGCCCTTCTTGGCCTTCTTGCCCTTCTTGGCCTTGCCCTTGGCCTTGGCCTTGGCCTGACGAGCGCGGAGGGGCTCATCCTCCTCGTCCTCAATGTTGGAGACTACGCCGCTAGTGGTCTCAACACCAGCGAACTGAGGAACGGTGATGGCGCGGGGCTCCTCACGCTCCTGAAGTTGTTGGTCATAGTTGGTATGGCTAATGTGTGTTAGTGAATTCGCGTTGGCAACCCCCTTGGCGATGTGACTTACGTGACAGCCCTGCTATCAACAACGGCAGGAGCACTGCTGACGCTAACGAGTGTGGAGGCGAGGAACAGAGAAAATGTGAAGAACTTCATTTTGATGGACTGAAGTGAACCGAATTGATGGAAGATTTAGAGATCTAATCGTGTCGATGTGATGGACTGAAGTGAACTGAATTGATGAAAGGGTTAGAAGATCTAACCGTGTCGATATGATGAACTGAAGTCAGTGTTTTCCAAGGGAATGTCTGTATTAAACTTGGTATTGTGAGGCCTGCCGTCAAATCAGTCCAAAGAAATCGCCAAGAGGGGGAGATGGGCTGGATGGTATATGTACTCACTCGCCTCTCGTCCCAAACATGAACCTGAGGACTGAAAAGGGTGGCGTGAAGCGGACCATGTCGAGGATAATGTGGCCGAGACCATGAAACCAGCCTAGGGGAAAGACAGATGCCAATGTGCAGGCGCGCCTGCGCTGAGCCACGCTTGTGTAGATGGTGCGTTGCTCTCTCATCGCATCATTTCAGAATAGCAACACAGTTGAGTCAGGCCAACCGCAGGGTCGTGTTTCGGGACTCGGTCCATCGTCGTCCAAAGTCCCTTACATCCAGACCTTTCATGCTTGATTCGAATCCTTTGGAATCTGTATGGCCGCCCCTGGTCAAACCACCTCGCCTTGTCCGACCTTGCTTCGTGTTCCGCCTAGCGCCATTCCTTGCATAGTCGTCCGCAGCTCGGTAACGAGAACGGAAGAATTCGATAGGCTGGACGAATGAGCTGCTCCTTGGGAGGATTACGCACATCAGAATCTCTCAAAGAACTGGTCATCTTCCCAGTTGGCGAATGGCCAGGACATGGCAAGGACGAGTAAGCATACTTCTTCCATGACGCCACCAGCCTCTATCCTTGCAGTTGACGGATATTTTCGTCGCCGAGTTAAGCTCGTTGGAGCAAAAGACTGACGCGGCTTGGACGCAGAATGCCGGAAGGCGTCGGTCGCCGCTGTCAGTCAAGCTTGCTTGACACTTCTCGGCACTTATATTTGTGGAAGCGATCGTTGGTTCTGGGTAGCAGATTACGCCACAAAACCTGTCGAGGCGCCGATCCGTTGAATCTGCCATCTGCGACCTAGTTTTGGCAGTGGAATTGGAGACTTGCGCGATCCATAAGTTCCGTCCCTGCGGAGGAAGAAAAGGGGTCTCAGTCTGCTGCACGTGGTGTTCAGACCTCCTCTGGGCTTAGTATCAGAACGTGGTAGCGTGTAGGAAAGAACCGGCAGCAGGCCTGCATGCATCCGAAAGGCCCTCGCTGGCCAAAAAGCCTCGACCGCACCACGCAGAACCCGAGAAACGGGCTGTGTCGCCACGGGTATCATATGATGTCGACGTCCAGCTGCAACGGCCCTGGCCGAGGCGTCCAGGGGAATGCCCTGATATACACAGGCAACAAATGCCCATCGTGGTTATTTGCAGATCCTTTGCCAACGTCCGTTTGCGGCGGTTGCATGTTGTTTACATCTCTTGGCAACCCCGGATTCGTAGCTTTACTGGATCTCGGAGATCGGCTGGTGTATTGGGAAGAAACCGTTCGCGATTCAAGACACGGACCAAGCTCCGGCCTGTCGAGGTATTTCGGGAATTTTTAAGAGCCGTCCTGGGTTTATAGACAAGTTTTGCCGGAGTGCCCTCTGGGGCATCGTAAGGTACGTCGCAGGCTCGCCAGCTGAGTTACCACATCGTGATCGTCTGCCCTCCCGTGGGCGGAGACGAACAGTTGCCTCTTTGGGTCCCGGTTTGAAATATCTCCTTCATCTGGTGACAATGACCGTCATTCTGACATGGCCGACGGGATACTTTCTGCGGATGATAGCTGCTGTCGAACGGCGACCTTTTGAGACGGCGACTTTTTTTCTTCTTCTTTCCTTTCGTCTATAGCGGCCCTCAAACAATGATGGCGCCATCGCCAGAATTACCAAACAGGAAAGTCCAAGTCACCTGACAGCTATAAGAAGTCGACGGAGGAAGCATCTGGAGAACGTCGACTGAATCATGTCGTCGAACCCACCTGCGTCCCAGATGCTCGGTTCTGGTCGCATGACGGTCGAACCCTGCTTGTGCGGTCGATCGTAAGTACCTTGTCGTTCGGGCGCAATTGAAGCAAATAACGCAGAGTTGAAATAAGGGAATCTGCAGGCGACACACCAACACTGGCTGATGTTGAAGTCGATAGCTGGTGGGACACGGTCCTCACTTGAGTCCATCGCGACGTTGAAAAGTCGTGCGCTGCTTAGCTTTGCGGGCAGGACTGACACGTGCATGAGCGGAGATAAGCTTGGGAAGCGGTTCAGATGAATATGGAGAAGGTTAAAGGCAAAAGAAACTCCCGTTAGTGCAGATATTTCAGCAAGCATTTTCTTTGCAACTTTGCTGCGCGCAGTGGGCGTGGGTAGGCCCCGGGCGGGCGAGCGTGATTGAGTTGCAACGTTAACCTTAGATCTAATTAGGGGCTTTGTGGTATGACGCCAATTGGATCTTATCTAAGGCAGGTTGGTCTTATCGGGGGTCTTATCAGAGGCACTATGAGCGGGTCTATCTATGTGTTTACTAGGTAGTGCTTGCCCCTTTGATTACATGGCTGAGCCCCACATTCATCTAGACGCACTTCCATCCAGTGAGCCCCCATTGACGCATAAACCGAGGTTTCCCTCTCCCAGTCTTCCCTCAAATTGCATAATGCAGCTACAACTATGATTCTTCAACAACGTGACACCGCTAGCACTGACCGCCTCCGACCTTTCTTCACAACCACGCCGCCCGCCACACACACACACGCACTATTTCTCAAGGCAGTCAAGTCGGCTTGCGTGTGCGTGCGCGTCACAATGCCCGACGACGAAGGAACGACAGCCGCATCCTCGACCGCATCCTCGACAGCTGCAACAGCCACCACACCGCCGCCCGACGCCAAGATCAGCGCCGAAGATGGCCGTTCCTACTGGCAGGGCGTCGATGCCGACGTGAATGGCATGCTGGGAGGCTTCCCCTACATCAGCAAGGTCGACCTGCAGGGCTCGCGCAACTTCCTGGCCAAGCTGGGCATCGGCACGAAGAGCGGTCTGCGGACGGTGAGCCGCGCTTTGGAAGGCGGGGCCGGGTGAGTCTTTTCTGATGCACGCCCTTTTCTCTTTTCTGTCTGTTTCTCCTCGTGTGTTCTTCCCTCGTCAGACGGTCCCGTAGGTCGAGTCAATCTAGTTGTAGTACCTGTTACGTCCAAGTCATGTACGGGATGGAATGGCTTAAGGTTGTTTGCTTGTTTGGTTGTGCCTGTCCCATCCCACAACACCACCGACATCAACAGCCCCCCCCTGTCTTTTTCTTTTCACCGCCATCTCAACCACCTCACCGCCACTGGTTTTCCCTTCGCTTTTGCCATCTTGTCTCCATTACCTCTCCCCTAACCCACCGCAACAACAGCTCTGCACGAGCGGGCCGAGCTAATGTTTTGCCTCGCCTGGCCCCATTGTTCTGTCCCTTGTTTCTCTATTTTGCCTTTCGCGTCGGTAACCTCGGTACCTCTCATATACACCCCTACCCTTGTTTCCCCGACCCAAGTCTCTGTACCATGTCGTTGGCCCCTGCTAACTCAAGACCCCTAGCATCGGCCGCATCACAGAGGGACTAATGCTTGATGTGGCTGAACAGGTCGACATTGTCGAACCCATTGCGAAGTTCACCGCCGCTCTTCAGGAGAAGCTGGGCGTAGGGTCTGTCTTCAACATCGGTCTGGAGGAGTGGAAGCCCCTTGATGGTACCTCGTACGACCTCGTTTGGAATCAGTGGTGCCTCGGCCACTTGACCGACGACCAGCTCGTCGCTTACCTACGCCGTTGCAAGGAGGTCATCAACCCTACAGACGGTCTAATCGTCGTCAAGGAGAACCTCAGCACTAATGGGGTGGACTTATTCGACGAGGTCGACAGCAGCGTGACGAGGTGAGTTAGCCTATCCGCATGCCTTGAGGTCTCTTTATCCTTCCCGAGCTTCCCAGCTTTCGCCCTTTCACCAACCCCGTTGTCAAGCAATCTCGTGGCGAAAACCAAGGCCAGCCAGACTATGTTTTCTCATTACTCGCACGCCGACGGCCCACGTCACTGGAGAAACTTGGAATGCATGCAAGACACCTGCATAGACTGACGCAAGTGCAAACAAACGCACAGGGTGGATGAGAAGTTCCGATCCCTCTTTGAACAGGCGGGTCTCCGCCTGGTCAAGACAGAGCTGCAGCGTGGCTTTCCCAAAGATCTGTTTCCAGTACGCATGTACGCACTCAAGTAGTGACAAGCAGCGGTGGCGGGTAGATGGGGCCACACGTAACGTCGGTAACGGCGAACACGGCGGCGGCGGCGGCGGTGGCGGTAAGCGGCAAATCGCCCATGGATCCGGGGCTTTGTACCGCCGGGAGGCCAGGGGTCTGGAGGGCCGGCCGGATAGATCATAGGACAGTTGAAGGATTGTATGAACTAGCCCAGGCCCCATGTACAAGCCCCCAAGGCTAGGAATCCCGCATGCGTGCGTCCGGCATCCCAGCCCAGGCCAGGTCAGGCAAGACCAGCAGCATGGGGGAAGGGATGACATGGCGGCTCGGGCTCCGATCTAACTGCACGATTCGGCAGGCCCCCGGTCGGTTCGTTCGTGAGAGTCCACTTTAATTCTCCGATCTGGGATAAACCGGGATGGGAACGTTTTGGGAGCAGACGGAGGGGGAGAGAGAGAGAGAGAAAATAAGAGCAAAGAGTATGTGTATGTGGTACGGGTCGAGACTTTGTGTCATGTACACATACAAATCAAACCTCTTCACGAGAGAGAGAGAGAGTGGCCTGCCACGTCGACGGTGCAGATGCAGATACGCGACGGGCGGGCGTGTGTTTGTACGGTGGGCGTGTGCAGCACACACACACACACACACACACACACACACACAGAGTTGGGTCATCAATTTTTTTTCCTTGCCTAATTATTATACCCAGTCTAGCGATGTCGGACGTCACTGGCTGCGTCTTTCCCACGTCCTTGCTGCCCTCCCCCCCCCCCCTCTTCTTCGGTGTCCGTCATACTTTCCCCGCGCGATGGGAGGTCAAGAGGCGAGAACGAAAGAACAAAACGATGTTTTTTATAGAACCCCCCCAAAACCCAAACCCAACCCAACCAAGCCCCCAAACATGCAGGAAATCTGACAGAAAAAAAAGAACGTGTACATGCCGAAGGCGTCGAGGCATTGGTGCCCAAAACCTGCCAAAAATGGTTGTAAAAAGGTGAGGCGAACGCGCTTCTCCTGCCCTGCGTGCGTCATGCAGTCTACTTACTTTTTTCTCTACCTTGATGTATATACGGGGTTTTGGGGGGAAAGCTGGTTGGGCTGCATGAGGTAAGGTGTCGCCAACAGCAAACCCTCGAATGGCAGCTCTCAAACATGGTCCATGAGTCAAAAAGACACAACCACCCCCCACCCCCTCCCTCAAAGGGGGAAGAAAAAAAAAGGAAAAGAGCAGGGAAAAAAAAAAAAAAGCCTTCAGCGGAACAAATTATCGTGAAAGCCGCAGGACGCGCAAAGAATCATCAGGTTTGAGCAGAATCCTCATGCTAGAGTATCGTTGTCGAGGACGACACAACACGACACGACACGACACACGGTGACGACGATCCTGTGTCGACGGGGTCTCGTCGAAAGAGGGCCGGGAGAGAAAGAGAGAAAGAGAGAGAGAGAGAGAGAGGGACAGCCACTCATAGAACGCGCGACACGAGCCGATAAACTCTTTGAGCGAAGCGCGGCAACGAAACGAGACGAGACCGAAAGAGCGGTGTCATTGTGCTTTCATTCTCGTCGTCGGAAACTTTGTTGTCCCATCTGTCATCGTCTTGTCATATCCTCTCTCTCCCTCTCTCTCTCTCTCTATGTGACTGTTCGTACCTAAGGGGAGCCCTTCAACCAATCTACCAAGGTCCAGCAACTCCTTCGCCGCTCCTCACTAAAAGAAAGCCCACATACATCGTGAAGTATCGCAAAGTCAATGCGGAAGAGCCTGCCCATCCCATGTAACCAGCGCAACATATATATATATATATATAAAATATAAAATTTAAAAGCACAACTCAGAGCTTAAACTCAAAGAAATCAAGCCCCGTGACGCCGACGTCGACGCGGAACAGCGCCCCCCCGTTCTCCCGCTGTTCCTCGGTGCCCTCGCCCGCGTCCAGCGAAGCCGTCGTGATGAACAGCTCAGTGCCGACGAACTGCACGCACGTGACGGCCTTTGTGGGGAGGAGGACCTCGCCCACGAGCTCTCCCTCGGGCGAGATCTTGAGCACGCGGCTCTCGCCGTACACGGCGTGCCACAGGTTGCCCTCGACGTCGACGCGGAACCCGTCGGGCTCGCCGGGGCCGTCGTGCGCGTAGAAGACGCGCCTGGTGGAGAGCGCGCCACCCCCTTCCCCCTCCTCCTCCTCGGCGACGACGGCGTAGTCCCACGCGTACACCTTGCGGTCCGTGGAGTGCGTGAAGTACATGGTCCTGCCGTCCGGCGACCACCCCACCGAGTTGGGGATCATGAGGTTGCTGAGCACCTCCTCGTGGCCCGACTTACCATCGAAGCGGTGCAGGGCGCCTATGGAGGCACATCGTGAGTTTCTTGAAAGCCTGTTGCTGCATGTTTGCTCTTGTCTGTAACGACATGTGCGGTGTGGGAAAAAGGGGTAGGGGAGGGGAGGGGAGGGGATGTGATGTGATGCGATGTACGTTGGCACGACAACAGGACAAGGGGTGATGTGCGCCAGGGGCAAGCAGCAGGACTGACCGCTCTGCTGGGAACGGGAACTGCAACCGGGACATACCTTCAACCTGGACATCGCCCAAGCCGAAATCCGTCATGGTCCCGAGCCAAAAGCGGCCGTGAGGATCGACGGCCCCGTCGTTAGCCCTCAGCCGCTCGTTGCGCTGTTGTTGTTCTTGTTGTTGCTGGTCGTGAAGCTCGGCGACGTACTCGTACTCGCCGCTCCGCACGTCCAGAACGGCGATGCCGTACTTGAGGCCGACCAGGATCCTGTCCGCGGGGTCGACGCCCGCAATGTCGGCCGTGACGCCGACGGGGACGTCGAGCTGCAGCGTGCGCAGGGACCCGGCACCCCGGGCGAGGTCGACGAAGTGGACCTGCTTCTTCTTGATGTCGACGAAGCGCAGGACGTTGTGCCGTTTATCGTGGTACGGGCCTTCGCCCAGACCGCAATGGATGTTGAGGTAGGGCTTGTCTACCTTCCATTGCTGAAGGGGCGCCATTTCTTTTGGGGTTAATGAGTTGGTAGTGGTGGGAGAAGCTCGGCCGGGGCTATTCTGCTTCTTCTTCTTCGTCTCTCTCTGTCCAGACGGGATTACGTGTTGATGATGACGAGGAGCTCCGAGAGTTTCCTGTAGGCGCAAAGGTTGATGCGGGATTTTGCGATGGGGAAGAGAGAAAAAGAGAGAGAGAGAGAGAGAGAGAGAGGTTGTGGATCTTCCTTGCGGAAGTGGTTTGGGATGTTCTCTGCTGTTGCCAAACTGTTGGGTCACGGTTAACTATCCGAAGGAAACCCGGTCTAGAGCACGCGACTTGCGGTTCCCGTTGTGTCGATGCAATTGAGCCGACGAAAACTGGGTTTTGCCTTATCCCCTTGGTAACGAGAGATATTGTAGAGTCGTCACTTGAGGTCTTTGATGAAGTGCTGCGAACAATTGCTTGCTGGTGGCTTTTCCGAACCGAACCGATATCCACTCTTGTTATCTGGCCCTTTTTTTTTTTTTTGGTGGGGGGGAAATGTGGGAGCGAAGCAACTCGCTCCGAAACCACGGAACTTGGACGCTCGCATCCCAAATCGTCGAGTGATACCGACGGAAGGCGGGCCGCTTGGCCCCCATGCCGCACTTACGCTGCAGCAGTAACAACAGTAACAGAGTGTCGACAGCCTTGGTCGCTATTGCATTGCCATCCCAGATAATAGATGGCTGCCAACGAAAGAAATGAAAATAAAGAAAGAGTGAACCAGGGCCGAGTTGGTCTGCAATTGGGACAAGGGGAAGGAAGGTGGGTATACGCAACCACACAAAAAGCAAAGAAACAATCGATGTCGGAAACCTGGCTCAGAGATGTCCTGATGAGCCTTTTCCGCCGAGCAACAAGCAAACACTGTCTTGAAGCCGCGGGCGCCCAGATGAACGATGCATTTTCGGCGGGATGAGAGAGCAGCGCAGGCCTCGCCGATGTTGCGAAATCCCAGCTCCCGTGTATGTTGTGTGTCGTGAACAACAGCCATCGAAAGGAACCAGGCCTCCGGAGTTTGCCAGCCATGCGCCAGGCCCGGAGCCCGGGGAACGTTGAGCGCCTGTTCCGGGGACGGCGGTGTATAGACTGAGGAGACGTCAGATCGTCCGCGGCCCCCCCCCCCC